>NW_019059872.1:137481-171618 GCF_000696155.1 Zootermopsis nevadensis | reverse complement strand
CAATATGACGTAATTATACTATTTTATGAAGAGGTAAATTTACTTGTTTAAACCTGTGAAAATGTTACGATAAACACGTGACCGAGATAAGGATAAGAACAACTACGTATACAGCCTGGTTTATTTTAAAATTAAGCTAGAAAATATAGTTTGATAGCTGTTACCTTAGGTATTCTGAATACAGTCACATGACGAACACATATTTCAGAAATGAGTGTGCAGAATTTTCTGTAACAGACATCTCCCCCTGTACAGGAGGCTCCACGTCATGTAATGAACGTGCTTTTAGATTTAACAATTGTTTTTCACGGGGATTACATCTGTTAATTAGGTTCCCGCTCTACATTATTTAATATTAGGCCTGTCGTAATTGAGCTAACCTCTGCCTAATAATCCAATCAGACATTATATAATAGGCCCTTGTGTCACGCGTTGCTATTGTTGTAACTAGACGTGTACATGTTATTGGTTTGTAGATTTAATTACCGACATTGTTGGTGCGAGAAACCACTTTAATGTGTTTCATTGTTTGGGATGTGAACTACTTCAGTATAGCAGCTCAACCATTGTTGTCGCAAAATTGTTGGAACATTTTTTTCAGTCAGACAAAATGTTACGAATTTGATTAATTTATTTATGTTTATGTGTTCCTGTGACAAATTTCACACAGACTTCGTTAAAGAGTCATATTTTGGAACAGTCGTTACAGTTACAGCTTTAATTCAACCTGACAATGAAATGTTGACTTATATTCAGTATATTTTCTCGGTCATGTATTTGAGTGAAAAATACCGATTCAGCAAGTAATAAAACATCAAAATATACAAAATTTCGGATTGATGTAGTTCCATCCCTGTGAAACATATTGGGTGTTATAATATGCGTAATTATAGTGATTTTTGTATAACTTCAATTTGTTTGACTAATTATAGGCTCTTTGCACCTAACAATGGCATTGTCTTTCTTAGATTATTATTTTTATTTAGTGTTCTGTCTGATGACAGGTCCATATGAACAAGATCCTTTCATCCTTTTCTCGGACTGGGACCTGTTCTTATACGTTCTTGGCAGATGATCCAGAAGTGGTTTGCCATTGCCTTCTTCTGTGTGTGAATGGAGTAATTGTTGGGATGCCACGGAGGAAAACTCCGTGTTGCCTAGATCACGGCCTTGCCCAACACAAGTTATAAATTCGAACCCGAGACCCCAGGATTACAAGGCCAGCCTTCTAACCGCTAGACCACCGTGGCTTTTCTTAGATATAAGATAAAAAATATTTATTATTAAAAATTAAATAAATTCATTTTAATTGTTCCTTTCTTTTCGGAATTTTTGTCCTTGTATCGGATTCTTTCGGAAGTGTTAGCTTCGTTTTGCCATTATCGCAAAGTCGAAGCTTATGTTGTAACATTAACATATTGTTTGAAAGAAAAGATGGCATATTTATTCTTTAAATTAATTTAACCTCACAATATCTCCATCAGCATCGAGACACTGAAATTGCTTCTTAAAACGTGAAGATAACAAAAATTCCTTTCTAATTATAACGAAGGAAATTGTATGTTTTTTTTTCTTCTTAAATTCCTCTGACATGTTATTTCCATGATATCTTGATAATTACGTGCGCTTGGATTATGGATCTTAATTACCTTGTGGTACATTAGCTTATCAGCGTTTTTCAGGATGTGGTTTGTTTGTGTTGTGCGTGTATTTCGCACGTGTATGTTTACGAGCGTCTGTGTTTCGCAAAGTGATATCAAATCCACCAAACCCATGCACATCGGCTTCCTTCTTCCAAAATGCACACTACATTGGCTTATCAGTATCTTACACTCCCAGTCAGCTCGTCCTAACCCCACCTTCTGTCTTGTACGACTCATCAATCAGCTTCTAGCTCTCTGCACCTCGGCCCCAGCTCCCGTTAGAAACAGATTCAAACTGAGGCGTTTACGAACGGAAGCTATGGGGGAAAGTCTGTATGTCGGTAGCTGTACTTAATGTGCGTGCGTGCGTGCGCGCGCTTGGCGCATCACCCCCGTCTCTCTCTCTCTCCACGTGATGGATGGTCCGTTCTTTTCCTCTATTTAGTAGTCCTCGTCCTTTGTTTGAATGCGCCATCGAATTCACATCACACACGACCTTAACAGACGAACAGAATTTGAAAGCATTCAATGTCCCAGTGAAGAGTAGATAATTAATTTTAACATTGAAGTTAGCATTGCAACGTGAAAATATTTTAATTTTGTTTGAGAGCTCAGTATTCAAAACCTACGCTACTTACATCCGGTAGGGAGTTAATCGGTGTCATTAACGAATGTTTAGTCATTAGATGCTGTCATTACAACTGGATAGAGTAGAGATTACTTACAGCTTTTCAGACGACTCTTACGACCACGTGAAAGACTATTTGGAGGACTCGGAGGACCACGGACTTGTAGGCACTCGTATGCGATTTGAAACCTCGCAAATAGAAGTTTTTTCATTACGAAGCGAAAATCAGGTGTGTGATGTAATCTTTGGTGATGTGTGTCTTTCGTGGGGATACATACCGTATTCCAAATTATACGTCTCACGTCACCACATCGTTTGGTCTCACAGAGGTTGAGGACGGGGCCTGGCAACTTTTCTGACCCCCCTCTCCCCTGTATTGCGTGTGCTCTAAACACTAAGGCAGCGAGCATCAAAATGTTAAAGAGTTGGTTGGTGGAATTTGGTTTTGTGCCAGGGGCCTGTTCTCGTCTGTGTCTTCATATTTGCGTCATCAATCTTTTCTTCTTGAATTCAAATCCACTCACCACGTCTGTCTGTCTGTCTGTCTGTCTGTCTGTCTGTTTCTCCGTTCTGATGAGTATGTATAAATCTGATTCGTTCAGGTACAGTTGATTATTCGGTAAATTCTGAGAGAAATTCATGCGTTTGAACAGTCCCACCAATCAGCTTAGAAGAATGGTCCGAGTGTTTTATGTAATCTAAATTTCAGAATTTTAATTTAGTGGCTTTTTCAGGAGGGGGGGGGGGGGGGGCTTCGTTAACTTTGAACTTGGGAACAATCTCAGAATTTGCTTGAACACAGGGCGAAACTAAGTAAACTCGTGTCCGAATGGCCCGTCAGAGGTCCTTCCGGATGCAAATTGGCAACTAGCAGTCAGTCCGGCAGACAAAAGAATATACAGCTGCATTCGACTCGATTGAATCTTGTTCAGGACGCAAATATCAACGCTGGGATTGACTGACGAACACCATCATTATTCCGAAAAACCAGTCACAAGGCAGTTTTCCGTACTTAGCTCCGAAGAGGATGACAATTTTGAGGACAGCTCAGTGGTAAGCGTTTCCTGTTGTAAAGGAGGAGGGAATGGACAGGAGACGTCGTGTGAACTCTATGTAGGCCTTGTTAGGAAGGTTCTCCAGGAGATCAGAAATCCCCTCAAGCGGTCGCTAACTTCATCTGGAAGGAAAAGAGTTGAGCCAGTCTGCTTGGTACAGAGTGGTTCGGATTTCACCGCTGACACCTGGTGACTCCTGGCATTACATCGAGCGCCCACATAGTCGTCGCAAAACAGATTATGGTTTTAGAGCTAGTTTTCTTCTCTCTAGCCCGCAGACAGCAAATTTGCTGTCGTAAGCGAAATTCTTGAAATCTTACTCGGAGCTGTTACATTTATTGTGTTTTTTTTAAATCACACAGTACACGAGAAAGAAATACGAAATCAAATTGTAGTCATTTAATTTGGTATTTGTATACTGAATTTCTCTGTATAGTTGTGGTGCTTGGTATTTTAGAGTTACTCGGATCGATTCTAGGCTGTGCCACCGAAGATTAACCTAAGATAAGCCGCTATAACTTCCTCTGTACTCATTTTCGTATTATCGCACATAAAACTCTCATAATTCTATGTCTAATTCACCAGTGTTTATCAGTTGTAGTTACATTTTTCTTGTTTAGCCTGCAAACTTACGGCCTTCATAACGACGACACGGATTCTGAACCTGAGAAGTTGCAATCGACTATAGTCCCGTACAGCCTTTCGGGTTAACGGCATTTAACGTCGTTCAGCGCTGATTGTCGTTTGCAGTATCCTTTTCCTACAGACTAGATAGAGACGGACGCTCTGAACCTGACAGTTCATGTGGTTTTTCCGACTTATTCTAATCTCAGAACTCAGTGTTACGTCCTCCGACAAATCCCGACTGAAATAATGATGGTCCAATTACTGGTTCCGGTTATCTCATTTTAACGACGTTGCTAACCACTCATTTCGCCTGGCCGAGCCCCGACATTCGATTCACTTGAAAACTAACCTCTCATCTCCACATGTTACCTTGTAAGGACTCTGAGAGGGTCCTTACACAATACTGAAGTCGAGCGCGTATCAGCTGGGTTTTGCCCCCGTCACTGATCAATACCACGGCTTGTTCACGGAGACTTCTTACACATTTAAACATTGCATAGAGGTAGATCTTCTGCAGTCAACAGAATGTAAAGATGATTCTGCACTATTCTGTGTAGTACGCAGTAATAAGTCGGAGGAGATGAATTCTGAAGACTCCTGAATGCTTTCCTGAGCGTCACTCCGTCGAGTCAGCATCTCTGAGGTTATTTTAAGTTGTTTAGTCTAATTTCGTGGAAGGTAACTTAAAATTGAGACCTTGACTTATTTCTGTTTGTTTCCACAATTTACATGTTTCGGTCAAAGCCCATGATCTGTGTAAAGAAGGAATTCTGTCAGGGTCAGCTTTAAGGTTATATTCCAAGGAACGTGGCCAATTGGATTTAGATGACATTTGTGGATTTTAAGAGTTCATTCCTCACTACAACAGATCTACTTATTTAATCGATTAATGAGTTTACGGTTTTCTATCCGGTTAAATTGGTGAGTTATATACAAGTGTAGGCTCTGTATGAATCTTCCAGTTCTTGATTAATTTAAGATGGCTGTCTCCTGTATTGTTGCGCGCTGTAGTTTGGTAGTAATTTACCAAGGTGGAGCTTGCTTCGCGACTTACAGCCCTGATGATTGAGACAGCAGGAACCTCTGAAACGTCGGTAAACTTCTACAAGACTACACAGCGCAACGACCCAAAAGACAGTCATCTTCATTCTCGCTGCTGTAATTTCTTAATACATTGTTTATTATACCTGTAAATACCATTGCATTTCAGTCAGCTACAAAGTTACATTTTGTTCACACATTAGGTTTTAATACCTTGCTGGTTTTTTGTAGAAATTTCAGCATGTCGTAGAAGGTTTATAACAGTTTTTTCTTTCAAATGAACTGCACTTCAGTATGTCTGCTTAAGCCTATTACTCAAAGCTTTGATATTACTCTGCATTGCCCCTGTGGAGATAGTCACAAATGCATGCATCGATTTCTGTCAGACACCTCTGTGAAGGCCCTATTCCGGTAGAAGACATCAAAGCAACGAGGATACTCGAACAGAGGAGGAGGAGAACTGATAACCGAACCTACCCTTCCCTCCGGAGTCTGCCGCCTGTGATTCATCCGTGTCCTTCTGACGTAATGTTCATTTATGATCCTTAAAGATGCACTGTATTCCTTTCGCATAATGGCATCAGTAATGATGGTAAGATGATCATGCATTTTTAATTACTAAGGATTAAAGGCTCGTTGCTTGTGTTCTGTCTCGAATTCCAATATCGTAACAGAAAAGTTTGAATTTCCCGCACAAAATATGAATTCGTGACAGTTGAACCAGTGACGAACGTTGAGGTTCGCATGTTAAAGCCAAGTAATAACTTTGTTTTGAACTATAAACTGCTGGCAATTTGATTTTAAATTCATGTCGAGGTAACATTAACTATAATATATCAATTTTAAACTTTATTTCATAAAGTAAAACTTGGAGAACTGTATTACAAGAATGTTTACAGATACAATTTCAGTAAAACTATAACAGATGTCTGTCTGTCTGTCTGTGTGAACATCTACACATCTATATTTTTCAAAATATTATGCTTACTGTTTTTGAACAAAAATTATGAAATTTTGTTTCAGTTTATAAAATGGCTTTACAATTAAATTAAGCCTGCGTATTTCGACTAATGATTAAATAATACTATATTCATCAGACTCATATCATAACGCCATAAATAGAGTTCTTCTTGTGAAGCTAAATGTCGGTCAGTTAGAAAGAAATCCCTGGAGTTGTGAAGGTTTCTTATTGTGTTCGTAGACTCCCACCATTGGCCAACGTCATAGTATTAAATTGTTATTTTAGACAAATATACAAATCGACGTTTCGGGAGTTGGATTATGCTTTCCTCATCGTGTACGAAAAGACAGAAAAGTATATTACGTCCCTTCGCTTAGCCAGTCTTCAATTTGGACGACAAAATTCAATGGCAGACAGCAGACAACGGTAGTCACTCATAATTAAAACATTGAACCTAAAACCATCTGCGAGAAGTAACAGCTTTGATCATCTCTGAAAAGTTAATAAATTTCTACCAGACGACACGTTGCTACAACCCAGAAGACAGTCATCTTCGAATATGTATTCCGCTGTGTCAGTAAAGAATCACGTGGTAATATTCCTTACACGAAGAAGAGAAGATAGGAGACACGAGGGCACAGATCGATAAAAGTTTAAAAAGCTCTTCAAGAACATTTTGATCGCTAATGTTGATTTTACGAAGTAAATCAGAAGGAACCAAAAAAAAAAGTGAATTCTTAATTTCTGATATCTTGGAATGGGTCGAGTCTCTGAAACGCTGCACGTCAGTGGCGAGTTCCGTTGTTACTGACATCGTTTATCGCATTACTAATACACCACCAAGATAGGAATGACGACCCGCAAGGTGACCGAGTTTTTGAGCACCCGGTGGCAGTTAACCAGCAACAGAAGAGCGTGCTGGCTGGACATACGAGTCCTTCGTCCTGCAACAGCCATTAGGACGCCTTGCGATAAGGCTGCCAGGAATGATGCACGGCTTTGTCATGTCTCTCACACACAGCGCACTGTTACATGACCGCAGAAAATGTCGTGGTGTGCTCCATGTTAAGAACCGTATTTTCTTCACTGTACACAGCTTTTATTCTGTGACACATGAATGGTCAGGCTACATTTTCGGGAGACAGGGCTCAGATTTGTGTTTTCACCGAATTTTCATCTTGTCTCTGCTGCTTATAAAAAGTATTTTTCTCTGTATGATAAATCATCGGTTTATCGTTATTAAATGTATGTTGTTGTTTTTTTTTTGTTATTTACAGACTTTTGTACGAAAACTGAGGACACAGATATGAGAATACGAGGATAATATAAAAATGTATCTCGGGGAAAGGCATTATGATGACTTCCTTCACTCGTATCAAATAATGACCCAGAATTCATTATTTATGTAAATGAAGACCTCTTTTGGGCATATGCGCCATCCTCAGTGTATTCGTAGAGGTTTGTTCGTTCATCCTGGACAAATTCACACCCCCCCCCCCTTCCAACAAAGTCATGGTTTTCACGTGATGTGAAAATCAGTTTTAAGGCGTTCTTTGTTCTGTAGTCACATCACTTGTTCGTTACTCGCAGATGTATTATTTAATAACAAATACATGATTTGAGAATATTTAAATCTTTCTTTCGTCCTCTTGTTTGATTGATAAAGTCGATTTTCACTAACATCTTACGCACTGCGATTCACTTGAATTGCTTCTTTAATGTTAGCATTTTAATACCTTTACAAAAAAAAAATCTTGTGTTTTACATCACCGTTTATAAGTCATGAAATTCATAAGATACTTTTCCGCTTAATATTTTATACTATAATATACTTAAATTTCTTTATTATTTTCGACAGAATTCCGTGTTAAAGATTTTGTAGAATATTTTTGTTACGATATTATATTTTCATTATTCCATTACTGTCCTGTTCTTTTGCTTCTAAAACCTATCATTTTATTTAAAATAATCTGCGTTTCTATTATAAGGCCTGTATTTCTATTCTGTTGTTTGTAATTTTTAGTTGACCGGCGTGTCACAGGTGCCAACTCATCGCCCTTGTGATTAAGGCAGTGAGCGACTCTGAAATGTTGGTCAGTTCTGCACAGTGCATTATCCCAGAAGACAAATGCCGCCTTGAGAACCTGAAATCTCAGTGACCCTCTTCGCATTAATTTCGCTTTTAAACTTTCATCCGGATCCACGGACTACCAAAACACGCGAATTAATTTTGGAGGACAGAACGTGTTCGTATTCGGCTAATGGAAATAGTATCTTCCGCCTGTTGTCATATTGTTTCAAAATAACTTTCGTTAGTTGAGCCGTCTGTGGCAGTGAACGTGTCGTTAGCCAAAAGCAACTGCCCTTATTCTGTGTTCCCGTAACTTTTCTGTAACAGGTTGTTGGCTCTAAAGTATTAAAGTATAGTTTAAAACTGTCTTGCATTATGCGAATTCGCGTACTCGCATTTGTTTTGTTTGTTCATGCATCGTTTATCTCTGATGTACGTGAAATCCCTTCTCCAATGAGGCCCAGTTAGCAACTTTCCCTTATAAAATACAACTGAAAATAGAATAATACTTTTATGAACCACAGTTAAATATTACACACACTTTGTGACCGTCATGACATTATTATGCATCAGTTTCATTTTGATGATTCCGTTTGTTGGCATGCAGTCATTACGTATAAAAGTGTAATGTTCTCTCTTTACTCTCAGGAGAGAGTGAGAAAGAGGGATAGGCAATTATTCTGTCGCTCCTTGCATATTAATTTCTGAGAAGAGACAGAATGTAAATAGACCCCATTGGTAGAAAATGCGACTTAAAGCAGACATGAAGATTCCCTTAATAAGGTGTTCCATTTCCATCTTTGAAGAAATACCCGCAAACATTCACTGTGTCATTTAACTAAATCATTACAGGAATGTCAAAGAATAATGAAACCTTTAGATGTTCATGTACGTTCTTAGAATGTGCGTAACTTTCAATAGCTCACTGTAAAGGAAGTTGGCATTTGTTATGAATAACTCTGACGTGCTTCCGCAACATTCATCTGAAACGTTTTCTGATGTGGTGAATAATAGCGAACTACAAGAAATGTACTTTGTGGTTTTAATATTTACCTGAGATCTATTGCGATTAGCTTAAATATAATAGGATTTTATCAGCTGTAAGTTATTTTCTTCTGTAATAAAAACACATAAACGTTAATACAGAGCCGGTGAAAAATCATTTGAAATATATATATATATATATATATATATATATATATATATGTATACCCCATTGGTATAAATCTTTTCACTTTTGTTGTGTTTCGTGATATTTTGACGAGTAGTGACAAATATTAAATAAGTGTAGGTCCTTTACAGGGCCACAGAAATCATTAACGAGGTCTTCGGCTCAGCTTGACGATTTTTTTTGTGTATTTGGAAGGAAAGGAGTGTCGTTTTGAGGCAGGAAAGGGATCTGAGTGTATAATGTATCAATAAAATATTTTTATTAGAGTCTAAACATTTTATTCACAAAAATATTATTAGCTAGACAAACGTTTATGAAGTTTAAGGAGATATGGAAGTAAGGTGATGCAAAGGGGTTTCCTTACATCCTTGGCCAGTAATTTTAGTTTCTGAGGTTCAAAAAATTGAACTTTCTTCATGAAATTTGACAGTTTGCTTTTCCTGGAATTAGTCATAGCGAGGAGTACGGCGTAGAATTAATTGTGGGACGCGCTGTGTAAATATCAGACGCTACTCGGAAGCTCTCATTTTGTGGTGACGTACACAGCAGCAGTTTTTCAGAAACGGGTATAATTTCTTCCTCACAGTACCCTACCTACGCAGTCGCTGGAATAATATAAGTTCCCCGAATACTTTCTACGAGTTCTTCGGAAATGGCCTTGTGCCTAACCTGTTATTAACTTAGAGATTCTCGATTTTTCCCTAGGTTTACTGGGTCCTGAAACCTACGCATTCTTTCGTCACAGTTCTTCAGACCTTTACAATTTCCTTATGCCACCATTTCTCGTATCAATAACTATATAATCAGTCCGGTTCGCTCCCTTCAAATTCTCTTATTCCACCGTGTGTTTGCCTTTCTCTTTCGCGTATTTCAGACGACGTCCGGTAAATTGCTTTCTTCCTGACCATCTGCGTTCCCCAATTCTTTCTAATGTCAGTGCTGTCGTAACATTTATATGTCATCTGCGCAATGTTCTCTCTGCGTACTTTTGCGAATCGATTCACGTAACTTCACTTAAACCAGATACCTCCAAAACGCGCTTTAATATAATTTTAGACGATTTTTTTCCTACAATAAACAAAATTTTCTCCATCAGTTAATGTTCGTTCTAACATTGTCATGAGTGCCTGTTGCTATGTTAATGCTGTTGACGGAATCTGGACCTTACAGGATAATTTACGTTGATTTAATCATTCATACTTTGCCTTTTTGTTCAAGTGCCTTACGTTGATTTAATCATTCATACTTTGCGTTTTTGTTCATGTGCCCCTGTACAATGTAGGACAGTTGTTACAACCTTGATATATTATTTCTGATATTGCACCATGTTAAATCGGATTATGTTTTAATTCAGTAAAAGTAAGTAATAATTTTAATCCTTTGTTATGCGGCATTACTTATTTTTTTAATTTTTGGAAATTGTTTTTCGTACTCGCGGCAAACCAGATTTGTACGTTTTAACGTTTCCTAACTTTCGTAAATAAGCAAAGATAAATAATAATTTTAATTTTATATGCTGATTTGTCACGCCACTTTGACATACAAGTAAGCAATATTAGAAACTTACCATTGCAGTGTAGTTTAACATTCAAACAGGCCTATTACATGCCGCGTGTATCAAAACGGAGTAGCACAAATTTCAGCCTCGTCTCCCTACGTCCATCCCTATCGAACGAGGTTGATCCCCATACATCTTCATCCACATACACCAATCCGAATTCCCCCTATCTCCCGGATGTTCCTCCCCCCACCACCACCAACACCACCCATCCCCTTTCCGTCCAACCCGAGCAAACCTCTCACCCCCATCCCATCCTATCCCATTCCAGGCTGCTGGATCTGTTTACTCAACTCTGCCCGTTTACAATGCAAATATCCAGCCTAATGTTACGACCATGGTCTTTTGGTTGAGCGTTGCAGAAATTTTATTCCCTGTAAAACATTCTTCTGAGTGATTGGAATCGTTGTTATTTTATTAGCGTTCCAAACTATTGATTTATTAGCAATGTTGTTCCGTTTTGTTACCTTGTTTATTTTGTTCGTATGTTTGCTAAACGAATATAAATATTTGCAAGCCTCTGGCTGTATGAAGGGCCGATGTCTTGTAGCCCCGAGATATATTCAGGTTTCACTTAATGCAACAGCACATTATTTTATTACGGTCAGTGAGGCTTTTATAACATCTGAATTAAAATGAGATTCAAATGTCCAGATAAACTTAATCTATATTATTTCCGATATTTTCTTTTTGTTTCGCGTCATGGGTCATGGCGAATAGCACTTTGGTTGAGAAACGTATTTCCAGAAAACCAAAATCACGTGGAACGGCCTTCCTCACAATTAATACGGGATTACTCTCAGCTCGCAGACAATCTCAATATTTTGGTACGCATAAGCTCGGATTAGCTTCAAGGGGTTTGTTGTCGTCACGTTCAAAGGGGCAGGATTTTTCCAGTACTGTAATCAATTTCCCAGCCTGACTCCACATTCTCATCTTTAATCTTTAGAAATGTGTGATGGACCGACCAAGTAACTTGAAACCACAGCTGTGGTCCACATTTGACGTGTATATTCTGGACTGTCACGTGGCTGGAGTCCAAATATTAAAGTTTACTTTTAGTTTAGTTTGTAGTAATCAGCCTGATATGTTAATTACCTAATATTCGTTGTTCATTTTCGAGCACTGAAATTGTAAAATTGACATTCATCATACTTACATAGTAGTAATAATTGTGAATTTTCTGGAAGTATGTAGCTTCTGATCATTATCTGAGACTTTCTACCTGAAAATTCACATTGCAATGCTTTCTAAAGCGTGGTGTTCGAGCTGAATCCTTCTTGGGAAACTAGTGGTCGCTCAGCTGGTTAGAAGAATCCCCACTCTTCATAGAACTGGAATGGTCAAAATGTATTAGGAAGAGCCCGCCCCTAGTCTGTGCCTTCAGTCACATTAAGCAGTACTGCTCCGTCAAACCCTGCCTTTGAAAATCCGTTTTAATATTGTCTTCCCTTCTACACCTGTATCTTCCATTCTGTCTTTTCCCTTCAGGTTTCCGACAAACGTTTTGTGTCCACTTGTCATCTTTCACGTACTACTACGCCTTTCATTCCATCCTCCTTGATTTAGTCACACAATAACCGCGCTGTCTGGGACATGAACTTTGATCGCTCAGACACAGGGCATAGGTCAAAGGCGTGATGTCTGCTCGGTCTCGCCTTCCTGTCCCGTGCTCTTCTACGGGCGATCAGTCGTCAAAGAATATTAATATTAGGTTATGTAGCTTCTCATTATTTATTCTGTCCCACACACTTGCTGTTTCCCTCTGCCTCTTACGTCCTTAACATTCTTCTCAACATCGTGTTCTCAAACACTTTTAATCTGTTCTTCTCATAAAGTAAACAAAGGAGTTTCAGGATGATGTTATAAAAAGGAAATCTTGTAATTTTTACATGACTTCCTGAGATACATCCTCATCTCAGCCATCACTGAAGTGGTTTGTTAGTGTGTCGGTGTTCTAAACTCTCGGCAACTCTAACCTGGTTAAGTAAGTTCTAGGAACGTCTAACCGATCAACCGATAGTCGGCAATATTAAGTAGCGCTGCCGTAACCGTCAGGAGGGAGTTCACCCCCGGTACACCCTCCGCCCCCAGTCCGTGTATTGTCTTAATCTCCCAGGGGTTGGGGGAAATTTTGTTATTGGTCTATTACTGATTCCTTTTCATGATAATCCCCGGAAATGTTGACCGACTATTTAAGTTGGACGTATTTTTGATATTCCGGCATTTGATCAAGAATTGAATATATGAAACAAATCTCTGGAGGGGAAAGGAAGAAAAATTAGCAGATTTTCGAATTGTTGGTTGTCTTTATTTTAAAACAGTTTAATTCTGATATGATCCGAATTAATAAGCTAAAGCCATATACAGATTTTGGTATGTGTGTTCTACAGAAGTGACTTTCGCTCATTGTTTAAATTTATTAGTTTATCACATAAACCTATTTTCAATCTTAATTGAACCAAAACAATTTATGTACTTGTAGGAAGGCGGTTCAGATTTTATCCAGAAAGGTCATTGTTTCTTGTGAAGTGAAGTCAAGTTTTTGAATATTCGTGAACCACAACGTTCAGACCTTTCCTCGCGTCTTCTGAATGCAGAGGTCTTTCTAGGTTTGGTACTTCTTAGGCACTGAGCTGTGATATTTATACTTAGACAATTTTGTGGAGACTTAGAATTTGTAGTTTGAAGAAAGATATCTAGTTAATATTTCTTCCTCGATTTCTAGACGTCTATGGTTCTAGTCTTGGTCGAAGCATTAGTTATGATTGAAGTTTTCAGTAGTTTACCTCAGTTCTACGGCGTGAATACTGTTCGATTACCTTGATGAGATTACTTTTCTTATCTTCCTTCTTTATTTACCATTAGCCATTAACGTTAAACAATTAGAACAGGTTCTTAAGTAAACCAAGATAAAAAAATTATGTAGTCGTTAATTAAATCATGGATCAAAATTTTCACTTTAATTCTTCAGGATTTGAGTTAATTTTATTGCCTTGCGTTGTATTTATTTTCATGATTTATTTATAGTTATTGCCCAGTAATTTTCAATACTAGAGGGAATGTAATTTTTCCCCTCCCCGTATTGATCTTTGTTATTGTGATTTGTTTGTTGTATATATCACGTATATTTGACTTGAACCTGTAAACTGGCTTCATGCGATTGTGTGTAGTGTGATGTATATGGAGCGCAGTTATACCTGCAAATGTATAATCCGGTCATTTATAACAAATGTGAACCACACAATTGTACGGTTAGCTCTGACAATATTCACTATAATTGAGATAAATAATGTAATATATTATCCTGTCATATGCGCGCTTTGTTGACGGCTGAAGAGCAAATGTAGATAAGTCAACAAAAGAACGAGAATATTGTGTCTTTCCTTTTAACTTTATTTCTCAAGGAACATTTTTTCCACCGGCGTTTTATACAGGGTGTTTCGGTAATAATCGTGAAAAAATATGATGAATTCCGTAGCCTTAACCGAGACAAAACATACATTGAGGGTTTCTTGCCTCTGAACGAATATATGTGAACCGGCGTTTTGCGATAAAGTCTTACTTTTACACTTTGGAATCCAACTTATCTTGCTTTTATGGAAAAGAAGTGATCATTAATGGAGTTTTCAGTAATATAACATACAAATCAAGAGACGTATTATGAATGTAATTTTTTGTTTTAATGTCTTTATAAAAGAAAGAATATTTTTATTTTAACCAGACTTGTGTCAATTAATTTCTCATCATATTTCTTTCTTCCTTTTAATCCTCTCGTAATTTTACCTCCTTTGTCATGAATTTCTTTGTTGTTTTTCGTGTTTAATATTTAAGTGCATGGCAAAAACACGTAATTAAAAATCAATAGGCGTGTAGTCCTTTGTGATATACAGTTAAATTTTTATGAGCGATAAATTCGCTGAAATCACACCATAACAGAAGTATATGAATAGCAAATATCACTCGAAACACGTATTAATTTCAGTGAGTTTTTTTTCCGACGTCCCCGTCAATTTAAATATGTTCTCTCCGAGTGAAAGTAAAAAGAAAGCAAATGAATATGAAAGTGACTTTTATATAATATCGATTCGCGTGTCACAAATAAGAAAATTATACATTTCGGTTTGCAGATTGTCATTTGATGAATGCAGTGGAAAGACGACGTAGTTCAGAAAACGTTTAACACACAGTTTGGACCACAACAAATGCTGCCACTTCCACTAATTCTATCATGAACTTAATTAATTTTACTTCATTATAACTTCAGTTTCAGTTTTTACGTTGTAAAGCTTTCTTCACGACTGAGAATCGCAAGTTCCTAAGTTACTAGACGAGTTAACTTTATTCAAGTAACTTGATTCACAGATATTACACAAATTACAAAGTCATGAGTTATATAAGATACTTACATTATGAAACTTTCTTAGCTTACATAAGTGACTTGAGCAAGCTACAGAAATTACCTTGCGTAAATTACCTAAACATAAGTTACTTAAATTACACGTTTCTAGGGGTAATAATTGCGTGGATGTATTAACTAAAACGATTAAAACCTTGGTTACTCGTCCCGAAAGTCGATATGTGGGCCCTTGGAATGCGAAGGAAGAGTGTTTGAGTGTTTATTTCCTCCCGTTGTAACAGACAACTTAAATAACGAGCAAAATAAGTTGCTTAATGCAAGTGTCTTATATTAAAACCCCTAGGTTTAACACTGCTAATACCGCAGCCCACAGCTGGTCAATATCACAAGCCAGTTTTATCCACCTCCGATCCTCACAACCAAGATCAATCTCCTCTGCCCTCCAAGTAGTGGTTTTAAGAAAGGCTTGCCTACTAAAATCCTGAACACGTCTCTGGTCACATCTTACCATCGCCTCCTTGACTCTTCTGCATTAGCAATTGTACGGAATGAGGGTCCTCGATACATTATATGTTAATTGCTCACTTAGGTCAAATGTGGTGCTATTTTTATAAGGCTTGTGACTTTTGCGGCGACTGAATGCAATGAAATATTCTAGAGTGACAGGCCGCGTCAAAATGGAATCGTAGTCCAACGTTTCGGCGATATTCTCTGTCTCCATCATCAGGACGATTTCATTTTGAAGCGGCTTGTCGCCCGAGAAGATTTTATCGCATCGTGTTATTTTGTTTAGGAACACGTGTAATTCAGGGATGTTCTTAAATTAAGCCTAGAAGAAGTATGTATACTGGAGAACGTTTTGTTTCAAGCCAACTGAAACTAGACTTAGTGAGATTACTACAGTCAGTATTGTTTCGGGATTTATAAATGAAGGTAATAATTTTTCTTCTATTATTGTGGTAGTGTATCCTTAATAAAAAGGGAAATTTTTTTATGTATTTCTGAATGCAATGTGCTGCTATCTGTTTCTGACTATTGTAGTTAAATCGATACCCGCATGTGTACAATTCTGTCTCTGAACCGAAACGTCTAATTAATGGTGGGTTCTTTGGTTCTATAACTAACGATTTGGCATTGTGGGCTGATTAGGTTTAATGTTATCATTGCTATCTCGTCAGGTGCAAAAATGTGAGTTGTATTTTTAGCAAATTTTCTTTCTGTCTGCAGTATTTTGGAAATCCCAGACACAAGTCACAGGTCTCTTCCTTAATTAAATAAATATATGTTTCATAGGTTGCCATAATTTCTTAAATTAATGTAGGCCTAGTTCTTTACAGAGATGCCAGATTTTTTATTTATGAAATCACTGCCTACTAATAATTTCGTTCTGGCATGTCGCGTATTACAATCCCTCATAATGAATAAAATGTTCTACTCGCCTTTAGATATGAAGTTTCCTACTTCACAGAGACATTTAATTAAATAAACTGGAGGGAAAGAAAAATTCTAGGGAAAAGACATTCCTAAGAAAATATTAATTTCTGTATGAAAAGATTACGTTTATTAACGTGCCTTCCAATCAGTGAAATGTTTCTGTAATAAATGTCGCAGATCGAAGCGTAAGAAAGTGGAGACTTTCGTGCTGTTAACTGTTTTATTCTGCTCAGTAATTAATATTCTACGTAGTCTGCACACTGGGGGATGCCGGTTAAGTGGTATCAAACTTTGATGAACCCATTAACGAAATTAAGTTAATCTCTGAGGTACCAGAGCCTCAACTAACGACGATCAAAATAGACATGGTTTGGGTTTGGTTTTTGCTCATGTTTTATGAACCAATAACAGGCTGCACCATCTGGTGGCTACTGTCGCTTAATACTGAGATGGGGGTTAAAGAAGCCTGATGCAGCACGTTGTAAGATGGGAACACCGAACTGTGGTCACAGATAACAATAAAACGAAGCAGGTGCCATACAGTTTAGGAGACCATGTTCCCTTTTCTCCTTTGCCCTCGTTCAGATACAAATGCAGTTTATATCGTCACTTAAAATAAACGTAGCGAAGTTAATGATTTTCAGCGTCATTATCAGACTGGACTAAATGGCTTTTGAGATTTATGCTAACGGTAGGCAACGTTATGACTCGCTTATTGACTGCCCAATTAAGTTACTCACTGTTCCTGCATGGATTCAAACTACCAGCCTTCTGAATACAGGCCGGACGTTGTAGACTTTTGATTTTTCAGGCAACAAAATTATCATTTAGGCCTACTATTAGTATTTACGGAAAGCACAAACCATTACAATGACATTTTTTTTTATAATTATTTAATTATAAGTTTGTTCAGTTTAATAAATTCCAAAACTGGAATTAAAAATTAATTTCTTATATCCAGACTGTTGTCTTCCGGGTTGTGACACCGTATATTATGCAGCCCTGAAGATGGACACATTATGTATCTCTGTAACGTTAGTATCTACATACGAGCATAACCCATAAGAACATTGTAATCTTCACTGCCGTGAGAATCTCAAATTATGCACAATTATTCTTGTATGTGATTTAAAATTTTCAGACGAAAGAAATTAAAGTCTTAGATTCTTCACTTGCATTGGTAATGGATGAAGGGAGATGTTAAAATCTCAGCCCGGGGATAGAACAGCAGACCGATGGCTGGTTATAAGAGCGTTTTTAAGTCCTGCATCTAAATTCAGTCACTCCAAGGCCGTCTGTATATCTTTGTTCATTTAACGACACTGTATGTATTACGTAGATTATATATTTTCAAATGACGAAAATGATTATAAATCATGTACTGTGGCGAAATTGCCACGGTGGTCTAGCGGTTAGAACGCTGGCCTTGTAATCCTGGGGTCTCGGGTTCGATTCCCGGTGGTGCCCGAATTTATAACTTGTGTTGGGCAAGGCCGTGGCCTAGGCAACACGGAGTTTTCCTCATTGGCATCCCAACAATTACTCCATTCACGCACAGAAGAAGGCAATGGCAAACCGCTTCTGGATCATCTGCCAAGAACGTATATGAACAGGTCCCAGTCCGAGAAAAGGATGGAAGGATCCTGTTCATATGGACCTGTCGTCAGACAGAACACTAAATAAAATAAATAAATATAAAAATTTATGATACTTTCCTCGTCATGTTATGTGATCGTGTTTCTGATTGAATAAAAATTACGTGTTTTTGAGTCAGTTCTGTTGAATCGGTCGAGAGTCACGTGCACTTGTATTGCTTTTTATTGCAGAAACTGAAGTGTCTGCCGGATCGCTCTATGATACGCAGGGCCCCGTATTTGTGAGTGAGCCTTCTTCTAAAGTGGAATTCACAAACTCTAGTGGGGGGCGAGTGGATTGCTCGGCCCACGGAAACCCGGCGCCCAGCGTCGAGTGGCTTGGGTCAGACAACTTAGCCGTGTCTTCCATCCCAGCCATCAGAATCGTACTCGGTAATGGATCAATCTACTTTCCTCCGTTCGAAGCCGAGGTTTTCCGCCAGGACGTGCACTGGGCCGTCTACAGGTGCTTCGTGTCCAACAGTGTCGGCGCCATCTTAAGCAGAGACGTCACCGTCAGGGCAGGTAAGCTTATTCAATATTTTTGCAATGGGATTTTAGATACTACTGGTTTCGCCGTTTGATTAGCAACTGCGAGAATTGTGCGAAGTATATATCGATTGTGGATCTACATTTGGTTCACAGACGTCCAACTTCCATAGCCTTTATCTGATCCCCAGAAATCATGTGTTGTTATTATAGGCTTACAGTGAATGATGCAGCATTGAAGACGGCTGTCTGTGTAGTCACGTGGAATTTTACGGACGTTTGACACGTGCTTCCTGCCTCAAAGATGAGGAGGATAGCGGTGGGTGGGTTTTGTTCATCGGGAATAGAACAGACAGCGTCAGATATACAACATTCATACGAAACGCGCGTGTGGAATAAGTGGAAATAAAAAATACACGTGTTTAAAATACACTGTTCACTAATCTTCTGACATTAATCCACAGAATTTTTACAGATTAGTGCGAAAATTTAATGAACTGCACAAAAGGCTACACAAGAAACTTCTGATAATTTTACACCTAAATGTCACTATTCTTCTTCTTCTTCTATGACTCTCCGGTCCGTATTCGGTCCACAGCCTCCTCAATTCTCCTCTTCCGTTCGGTCCTCTGTTAGGTCCATTCTATCCGAGGCTTTGATCGAGGTTTCGGAACGTCTTCCTTCTTACGGTGCAAGGTTGTTAGCCTTGCGACCAACCCCCAACCTGGAGGACCAGGGTACCTGTCTTAGTCTGACCTCTGCCCCTCGACCAATCTGGCTAGGGAGGCCCTAACAGTAGCTCTTGGGGTCACTGAGGTACTCGAGCCCCACCACCACGACAAGGAGCAGGTATCATTAAGTGGGGAAATGTCACTATTAGTGAAACTAATTTCTTTCGTAAATTATACTTTTATTATGCTCCTAATATCAGAAGTATGGTTGAAGAATTGTTACAGTTCTTGTACTCTTAAAACCTTGCATACCGATAAGGGTATTGATATATAAAATCATTCATACAAACAAAATTATTTACACATTAAATAGCCATAAATTACCGTGTTTAAGAGGCGCAATTGAATGTTTATTGATAATATAATATAATATAATATAAAAGGGCAGTTGTCATTTCCACCGCCTCAAAAAACTCTGCACGTGTACAGTGCCTCCTCTCACAAACCTGAACTTAGGTATTTTATCTTTAAGTCCACATTCCTTAACTCCCTAGGGAGATGTTACCAGCTGCTTGATTGGCTTCTAGGGACCTTGACTTAGGATACTGATATTGATCATACATCTAAGTTATAATGTTCTTAATGTATCATGCAGAATATTTGTGATTATATTATACACGCAAACACAAAATATGTCGAGATGGTCTCCATTCGCCTGCCTTTCGTCCTGAATGTAATAAATCCACACAGGGATCGCCTGCACTTCAGTAGAAATACGCGCGTGCATCTACACCGGCTTGTGCAGTTTCGTAAGACCTTTTTGTAAAAGAACGTCTTTAACAGACGGACATTAAGAAAGATAATGGACGTCGTGTGTCTTTTTCCTTAGGTTTTTAAGCACAGATGGGAGCTCGGTCGTTTGCAAGGTTCATTCAAGTCATTAAGAGTGTGTCTGAGTTTCCTGGCGTTGTTTTGAGTGGATAATGGCGCTGGATGTTACATCTAATGACTGTCGACGTCAACCCGGCAACATAGTCATCATCACTTTTTTTTCTGTAGGCCTACGTAAGGGACGTATCAGGGACCCAACCTGGGTTGTGAAAATGCACGTATTTCCAAACTGAAGCAATTTCCCTCTTGCAGAATTTTACCGAAAGCAAAAGTTAGCTAGGATTTTAAATTTCTAATTAACAGCCACTTGGTTTATAAAATACTTGTGTTTTCTGCGTAAACAAAAATCGATTTTTGTGTACTCTTAGAGAAACATGGCCCATTACGGCTAGGTTAGGTTAGGTTGTGAAGTACAGTGTAACATCCGAGGTTCAGGGGTTTTGGTGAACTGATTCAGAATATGTGTTTTTGTGGGTTTATTCAAGAAACATTGTGCACCATAGTTTTGTCATAGGACGAGATAAATATGGAGCAGTATTAGTTAAAAATGTAAAATAAAACATTTTTTGTAGTTAAGCTGAGTGAACTTATAATTGTTTTATGAAACACGTGTTTAATATCATACATGAAGGTCTCAGGGCGGCAAGTCCACACAGCGTTACTACCCAGAAAAATAACATCGACTGATATTTAATGTTATTTTATCACCGGGCCCCACTCTATAGATTTATTTTTCCTGGAAAATATGGTTATGAACGCAAAGTAAATAAGAGGGGATTAAGTCACCGAATATCCGATGCTGTAATAAGTACAAATCTTGAATTTTAGTTTTCTCTGATTCGATAATCGTTGAGAATCAGCTCTGTCTTCTTATGGCATTTATTACTGGAAATGGTCTCAGTAGTAAGATGTCGGACACCCCTGTGTCTGCGGTTTATTGTTTAACGGCGCAATATAAGTTTATATGGCAATGTGACTCAGATGACGAACGAAAATATGTGAAAAAGTTTAATAAAAATTAAAACTAAAGCAGCAGTCGTCAGAAATTAACGCCAGAATCACGACGGACGTCGAAATGGAGCAACATTTTGATTTTCGTTTGAACCGCTGTCGTCGAAATGCTTTCCATTTTGTCGTTCGTCGTAAGACCCGACAGGCAGAAAACATTATAGCCGCTAAATTAATTCTCTTCAGTTCGTATAATTCAGATGTTTTGAGTTTTAATCTACCTTGGGGGCTTAAAGTGGTTACAGTCCGTAAAAAATATTTTCGCTTACGTTTCTTCCTCCGTCGCAGCTGACATAAAGACTTCGCGACTTCATATTTCTAAAAGAGTTAAGGAAGTAATTTTCTGTAACTCGACGATGTCACTGGCGATTTTGAATGAAAATTTTGTCGGGATTTCTCAGTGATATCTGTTACAAAACCATGTTTCAGGCAACTGTTTCTTTCCTTATCAGGGACTGGAAAAGTGTATTTGAGTCTTAACGTAATACGCATCATCAGAATCTATGCCAAATGTGGCCACGTTAGGATTTCACGATTTGTGTGCGTTTCTGTTCTGGGCGAAACATTTTAAGATATTTATTATTTGTTGCTCTAAGATGTACAGTTTTATTTTAAAAAAAAAAATTAAATAAGGAGATTAATATCTGGACTCGGAATATAAAGTAGGAATATTCTGGTCTTATTAGTAACATGCACTGCAAATAGGCCCAGATATATGAAAAGACACGCAATACATTTTTATTTTAACACTGAATAAAACATAGAAGACGACTCCATATAAATAAGACAAAAATTTATCCTTTCGGTATCTGAAAATACACAAACTTCCGTTAAACATTTCACAGAGATTTGAAGAAAATTTTATGGTATTCATTAATAATTAAATTTTTTAACACAGTTCCTTTTCATGTTCACGTGTTAAGTAGACGTAACTTCACGACTTCGCCACTCTTAATGTGACTGGTCAAAGTTTGTATTTTTTAACACGAGGAATAAGACATCAAAGTGTCGTATCCTTTGAAAGGTCACGCAGGTTCATAAATGGCTGCTGTTACATAAGGCAAAAAAAATTGTGTCCTCTTTTGAGTTTAGGCGAATTTATCGATGTAACTTGGTTACAGACGTCAGAACCATTTGCACAAGTGTGATATAAAACCCAGCATGTTCAAACCTTTAAGGAAAATTAATGGCATAACAGAACGTCATTTTGTTGATGATGATGAAATTATACTAGTGAAAATCTGTGAGAATGGTGAGGACACAAAGCTTTACGTCAGCGACGTGAAAATAAATAAAATATATAAAAAACCGCTTGTGCCAAACTCATTGACGAAGATAACACATTTTAATATATTTTTTACAGAAATATAATGTGCAGGAGAAACTGAAGGGCTATAATTAAGGCTTTGACCGGGATGTTCTTTTGTTAAATCTTATGTGGTACCGCCTGATTCGACTTCTAATGGTTAAGTGAAGTGTTTTCTTCGCGGTACGGTCTGGATTCGTAAATATTATGAAGACGAGCTTCGACTTCAAAGGGTTAACCAGCTGATTTTCGTAATGGTGAGGTGTAGTGTTTTCTTCGCGGTACGGACTGAATTCATAAATAATATTCAGACGATCTTCGGCTTCAAAGGGTTAATGTGCAAAATCAGGCACTGATTAGCAGGTATTATGTTGCAAAGATGTTCAGATCTGCCAAGAATTCGATGAAACTTTCGAACGCACAAGATCGGGTTGTCCAGTGTCAGCTGGGGAGGAGTATATAGAATGTCACTACTTTATAATGTCTGCAAACAAGAGGAAATTAAGTCCTAAAGAACAAACGGTGTGATTATATACTAAAGTCAGTTGAGACAGGTCAAGGTAACGACGTTCCTACATCGTGGAACCAAGAAGTGACCACACACATAAACGCGTCACTTTTACGGAAGAAAGAAAGAACAATTTTATTATTTTTTCTTCTGTGCTGCGATGCGATAACCGGGTTGTGATGGCTACAGTCTTTGTGGTGTTGAATGCGAAGCTCGCATTTCCACAGATGCTCAGATTTCAGTTGCATTAGTACAGATTTTACTGAAGAACACCACCAGAGAATATAGCCATTCCATAGATCAAGCGCCACTCCATTATAAAGGATCTTCTGCCACGTAATTCATGGCTGAGCCTGCGCGTCTCCTTTCACCCAATAACATTAAGACGTTGGCTGCTACGTATTTTAAGGCTCCCCATTGGATTTCAGGAAAGGTCAGGAACGATGTATGTACCTTGAAGATAGTTTGTCGTAAAACTAGACAATTCTCTGAGGAAATAAATTATTAGAAGGCAAAAATTGAAACCCGATGTTCTCTCAAGAGTTCTAAATGAATTCTTTACCGGTGGCAAATGAAATGTTCACGTATCTATGGAGCAGAACTTGGTTTTCTTTCGTACGTGTTATAGAATTTTTAAAGCTGTTGGAATAAAAACTGTATGAAGCTTATATGTAGAGGAAAGTGGATTCTTTCGACAGTTAAAACATCTTATGCCACTTTGTGTATGTGGCTTATGTAAGTTACTAAGCTATCTTAGAATTATACCGACTGTCATTCAAAGTATGGAAATATTCTGCTACCAGAGTTTGTTCCAGATGGTAAACATTTATTATTTGTTTCAACCGCACAGGTTGTGTAGTGCTTCTATGAATGGGTTTTGGAAGGTAATGTCCATGGACTCTCTTTCAAGTCAAGGCGTTAGCATTGAAGTACTGAGGAAAATACGAAAAATTATTCGCGTCAGACTCAACCTGTGGGTAGCTGAATGCAAGTTCTGCCGGGTGTGAGACGTGTGTGCTAACCACTGCGCCGCGAAGTTCGGTTTGTGATTGTATATTCTGCATTTTGCTACGTAGTTATAATGTGATTTTAATGGAGTTCGCCAGTTTTGTAATAACACGGGTCATTCATGTAGAAGAAACAATAACGATGGAGTTATCTTAACATTTACACAGGAAGACGCTGGAATGTTCGGGTTTTTTCGCTCGGTAGAAGGAGAAATAGAGAAATTTAAAAGCAATCACAAATTAATTATCTAATATTGTTCTTTACTGATAACCGTTTGATTTGTATTTGGAATGCTGGAGGCTTATACTTCGATGTCAGCTGATTGAAATTGTTTTTTATTACGCGGATACTGATGTAAATTGAAGTCTGATATTCGTACATGCCAAATTTATTCCATTTCGTGCTGCATGATTACTCAATTTGCTTGTGTGCATGAAGTTCGTTGCAACATTTTGTGATGTCGAAATGTGAAGATAGATTTAATTTGCGTACGTGTCAGTTTTACGTGTTCTGTCAAGAAAAATTTTATATTTGTTGAAACCACACTTTCTTTTGATATGTACTTGGGAAACAAGATTAAATTAGAGTGTAATTTTTACGTAAGTTATGAATTTCTATGTTTCTTCATACAATGAGCGTGGTCTGTCTCGTTGAACATTTGGATATTTGCATGACTTCATGTCGGCAGAGACAGAGGTGAGAGCCTCAGTCAGAGTTGTCAAATATTCTTACACCTTCCATCTTTATTAAGGACAAACGAAAGAAGTTTTCTTGTTACGAAGTCTGTATTTCAAAGGGTTGGGTGATGTATGGACCAATCTTGTTTAACCCAGCTTTAAAGTTCTGTATTGTTATAAGTATAGAAATGTAAGGTAAACTCTCATAAGTCATAATACCTTGGTCTAGTGTGTATCGCTTACAGAAATATAGCATGCATTATTACGTTAAGCGATATCGCTTGTAAAATTATCGCTTCATGAGGTGTCTGTCGCTTGTACAGTCAAAATACTTGTACAATAAATTTGTACAAGCGTACCGCTCAAGTATGCAGCCCGCTTAAAGTATATCAAATCTAAAAGTTCTTGACGATGGTGAAGAGTCAATTGAATAAAATTTTTCTTGGATATTATCCATCGTCTAGTAAAATATAAAACGTAAAACGACGTTTCGGAGATGGGACTCTATCTCCGTCTTCAGGTTCCTACTCAGTTGGGCCCACTAGATAGAGCTAATCCCTATCTCCGGACGCTTAAAGTAGCACATCTTATCACTATGGAAATGGGGGAGGTTGTTTGTAATGGTATATTACACCGACCAATGGACCATCTCGTGAGCAACGCAACACATTGGGTATTAATAAGGCTAATGAAGAACAGTAGAAGTACTAAGTTTGTAATGATCACTTCATCTACAGGCATTTATACAAACTGGCGGTTTTAATGAGTTTGCTTCGAATGAACAGGCGATGTGATATAGCGTATAAATCTATCGCTTCTTACCTGTTGCTTCTGTGTCAACGCTACCGGAAGTAATACCTTATCGGGCCGCTGTTCTCTGCAGACATGCGTGTTGTAGTGTTCGCTTTCTTTACACGCAATTCCTTTAAGTTTTGCAGCTGCTGTAGAGATATCTGTACATTAAAGAAGAGTAACACCATCTCCTGACGCAATAGTACAGTCACATTTTGAATAATCTTAGTACGCCTACTGTTAACTGTTTCTGTCACATTTTTTGTGACAGTAACTCTCCATACCATTAATATAATGAATATTATGTGTTATTTATTTGCTAAAATAATCGACTTTCCTCTCATTCCTTAATCGCATTATAATTCGTAAATAAATTATTCGAAAATCCCAGGTACTCCGAAGTAAACAGGCCCCTCCCACTTACTGTAAGTTAGCAGTGAACCGACGACAGACCGAGTTCATATATTTAAAGATGTTGGTATTCGGACCACATCATCGGCTTATGTCTCGCTGAAGAGTAAGCTTGGATGAGACCTCAAACTTCTCTGTGTATTCAGAAACATCAATAATTCAGAAGCTTGTGTGGCCTTATCTGCTCCCTCAGCACTGGAGTGTTCGGTGTCACAAAATGCCTAAACTGCAGGAGACGGAGAAATGGCACATTTCGCGAGCTAAGGACCGCACTGTTGGTCTTGTTAGCGCATAAAACCCGCGCGACAACAAAGTCTGGTAGCCGGTGCTGGTTCTGCCGCTAACAAGCTTTGTTGTTTCCAGATGTTATTTCTGCTGTCATTCAGTCCACAGTTCTGAGAATCATTGCTTCACTGTCATATCTCAGCAGTTTCATCGCGCAATATCCTAAACAGCTCAACCACTTCGTACTCATTTGGGTTGATACTTGCATATCACGATTATATTCTTCCCTAAAACTAACAGATCACTTTTCACATCCGTACAGATAATCGGAAAATGTATTTTTATATCCCGATCTTCGCCATTTTATGAAGGAACAGGATCCTTCCATCCTTTTGTCGGACTGGGACCTGTTCCTATACGTTCTTGGCAGATGATCCCGAAGTGGTTTGCCATTGCCTTCTTCTGTGTGTGAATGGAGTAATTGTTGGGATGCCACGGAGGAAAACTCCGTGTTGCCTAGACCACGGCCTTGCCCAACACAAGTTATAAATTCGAACCCGAGACCCCAGGATTACAAGGCCAGCGTTCTAACCGCTAGACCACCGTGGCTCTTTATGAAGTATACGGAATGATATCTGTTATAGGGGTCAATCTTTATATCATAAGCTTTTTCAGAAATCAGTTTTCTCCTAATTTCAATACGAACCTAATTTAGATTTGTTAATGTTGATTCCAAAACATTAATGAGAAAAACAGCTTCTTAATTGCCTTGTCATTTCGTAGTTTTTTCATCTTTTTCCTGTTAATTACATACATGCACTAGTATTTTCAATTCTTATTGGTAACGTTTACGACAGAACGTCTCACACAAGTCTAGTAAGCTCTAGTAGCTGCTGAGCGCTAACGTAATACAGTGATGAGTTATCTATTTGTGTATTTAACGACGTCGGTAAACTCCTGCGGTATAACATCGTATTACAGGGTGATTAAAGAATGATAAATTGTAAAGGCTATGGAAGGTATCGGTCGAGGCCTATTTAAAGGTATTGTCTCATTATTTGTCTGAAGGGTCTGGAGTAAACCAGGAATAAATTATACATAATATCCTGTTTCTTAGTCTAGATTTGAATCCGGGACCTCCAGATTATGAAACAAGAGAGGTCGAATTGTCACCTGCGTTCTCTCGTGGTTAACGTTTATTCTTATAGTGCATATTATGACTTTATTTATACCTTTGTTAATTCTGTGAAACTGGTTTTTCGTTTACTGGTATGAACTGCTTCGTATTAAATGTTGGCGTGGTCATAAACGTTTCTTTGAAATAATGGGGAAAGTGATGGCTATTCACGCCAGGGCTTTCACCTGGCATTTTCTATCGTCTGCTGAGAAATCCTCAGAAATCGACAGTGGCGATAATCGGTCCATCCCAGATTCGGACTTATTTTAAAAAGTTAGTGGCATTTGTCTGTTTAACGTCAAAAAAGCATCACTACCGATCCAGATCATGGCGATAGAATTACGGAGAGCTATCATTACCGCGTTACATTACACTCGGTTTCCAAAAATCAAATAAACTGAGCAGGGGTAAACAGATTTGTGCAGCAGGTTATTGCGGTCCGCACGAATGTCGAATATTATTTCGATATTTGGAACAAATATAGCGGTTACAGATGTTAACACATTCGCTGTTTGCTCTGAATCAGATCTGTGAACAATTTAAAATTGCTAAAATCCGCGGATAAGTCCGCCCTTGGCTTGCTGATCGCTGTTAGTGTCCCCATGAGTCGTTCTTGCGCGTGTTAACTGACAGAACGCGCATACATTACAAACCAGAAACAACACACATTTGTTTGATATTTGCTGGAAATGTTGGCATAATTTTAATGTCTGCTTCAAACCAATATAATGCCGGATATGTAATGCATATTGCGCGTAACTTGGTGGGGGGGTGGGGTGGGGGGTGGGTAAATTGTAAAATAAAAATGCGACTCTGTTAAATGTCATGGAAGAGTTATGCCTCAGGTAGGCATTTACTAAAAATAGTTTTGAATGCAATCTGTTTACTCGAATCTCCCTCGTCTTTGCCACGCACTTTGGTTTCTGTAAGTTGTTTTTATGATATAATTCCCGTAAGGCCTTAAAATGAAACATCATTTGTGTCTCTGGTCACAATCTTCGTGATACATAACGCGATTGGTCATTGGACGCGGTCATTGTGATGGTTGATTTTCAGCGACAGTACGCAGTTGGATCACCGTCGATATCATCCATGGAACTGAAAATGGACCAAACGATCACCATGTCAGGATTGGTCACAAAAGGCTGAAATTGTGACTCTTAAATCACGGTTCGTCCTGTGTTCTGTGGATCTGTGAAATAGATGAAGCAATCGAGATTTCTCATTTCGGATTAGTTATTCGGGAGGCTGCATCAGAAGTCCAATATTGGATTCCTTTGATGACTTCTACTGTGGCAGGGCCTATACGTGATTAAACATTAATCAATGCTACTCAAACGACAAAGATAGCTGTGAAGGTTGCGCGGATATTGATCTTCCTGGACTTCATTGCAGATTATTTAATGACGCTGAATCAACGTCTAACTGAAAAAAGTATTTTACAGTGACTTTGGGACTTCGAAGATAATATGAGATAAAGACGGCATCATTACAAATTTAAGCTATTTAAGTTAATCTGCTTTGAATCAGACCTGTATATTTATTCTAGAAAATTTAAAAATACGTACAGATATCGTATGATGTATGTCCTATGATTCAAAATTTAAAAATATGTTACTGTCTAAAGGTACACCTGATAATTTACCGTAGTTAGAATTTGTACTTAAGTAATACATTATTCCAAGAAAGAAGCTTATGATAATATTCTGTACATAAGATATCTGGTGTTGTAAGTAATAAAAGTATTCATTACTGTGAGCGTTTTTTCACAATACCAACACCTCATGTTGTTGTTTAATTATAAATTTTTAATGCCTAAATATGAGCCGGGATAGCTCAGTCAGTATAGTGACTAGCTATGGGCTGGACGACCGGGGTTCGATCCCCGACGGGTGCAGAGGATTTTTTCCTCTAGCCTCTGCGTCCAGACCGGCTCTGGGGCCCACCCAGCCTCCTCTACAATGGGTACCGGGGTCCTTTCCCGGGGGTAAAGCCGGCCGGGGCGTGATGCTGACCACTCACCCCCATCTAGTGCCGAGGTCAAGGAAGAGAGGAGCTATACCTCCACTCACCCCAAACGCCTACATGGCGTTCAGTGGGACAAACTTTACTTTTAATGCCTAAATAGGCCAATAGCATTTAACAATAGAAGATTTCTAGAACTGCAGGAAATTATGTTTTATGACATCTGCCCAGAACTCGTATGTCGTTATAAAACGCTGCGAGTCAACAGATGAAGGTTACAGATGTTTTGCATTTGGAAATTAATTCCAAAATTTACTTGACGGCAGAATCTGCTGTTAGCCTTGATTTCAGACGCCAAACTTCGCGACTGCTCTGTGTAGTTCCCAGTTTCGTGAACATCTGTCATTGCTGCATATAACGAACTACAGCGATACTGCACTAAGACACGTGCATGAGCGGACCGGACCGAAGAATTGGTTAGTGATTCTTGTAACTCTTCTGGCTGAGTTCTGGAGGTTCACGGCTTGACTCTCAATTCCTATAGGCATATTCTTAAAAAATTACCTTTAACCAAATCCAGGTGCGTTATACGTATGTTCCTATCTCATTCGATGCAATTTAATCTCTGAAATAAATATGAGATTTCTGAATATTTGTCGTGTTCTTAAACACGGTACATAGATCGTGTCTGTCAGTAATTGTTCATAATGTAATGATAATGGGACTAGAATTTAGACGCATTAAAATATTTTCATACACTCTTGAAGGGTATTTCTCATACCGATTTACTCTCACCGTTGTTTTCACCCTTGAGTCTGTTATTTATGAGGGAAACAACACTTCATTTAAAATCTTATTCTTTGGTCCGCATATTAGCCCCTCTGGCGTATTCGTTTTAAAATTAATTAAAAAATAATGAATCCTGTAATATTTAGTACGTTCTTTGCGCGCGGAGGCTCTGCGGGGTCATTAAAATTCTGTTGCAACACGCATCAGTGCTCTGATCCCGATTTGAACTCGTGATACCTGTGTTGGACCGTTTGAAGACCGCCCGGAAGCTGTGTGTTTTGATTTACATCTCTTGATACATAATCCAAAGACATGTCATGTCAATACAGTGTAGGAACTGAAATAAATTAAAATATATTTAACAGAAATAATAAGGCGAATAGACCAGTCTTGGTTAGTATTCCTGGTGTGTGTGTATGGGGGGAGGGGGGGGGAGTACAATGTTGGTATTCCGATTTCGGATGTAAAATGAAGATAAAGTCAAACCGTAGCAAATGCTTATGAGGAAAATGCGACTGAAATGTTTCATTTTGTTAGTTCGCGTACATTTGAATAGGTTTGGGTGTTTCACGTGGGATTATCTCGTTCCAGAAGCCCGGAGACTCGTGTGTGTTACGCGTGTGTCTATTCAAGGAGTAATCACGTCGTCAATTACGGGATTAAAGTGAAGCTGAAGCTGCTCTTTTGCGACGTCCTCAAATCACTCAGGCTCTAGGGAATGTTTCTGATTCCACGATTCCTTTATGAAACGGATACATCGCCCTGATCAGACACTTGTTCGCCCTTTCGCTCAAAGAGCTTTTCGCCTTGTTTCTGTAAAACCACGACCCGACAAAGCAGGCATGAACGAGCAAAGAGAAATTTAAGGTATGTCATTTGTGAGGTAAAAATATAAAATATTTTTGATTCAAACTCTGTTGTATTTCAAGTGGATGTTTTTCTTTTAAAATTTAGGTCTGTGTCTTTGCTTTACTTCACGTTAAACGTAATTAATAAAGATTTCCTTTCACATTAACTGAGTCAGTAGAATGTCTTTATATTTCTCTTTGTTATCTTATCCGAGTAACTGCTTTAAGCACGGTCATACCTTAAAACTAAACAGTTACCATGTTTTAAAAATACCCCGACACTGGTCCCTGTTCTGGACGAGTGATTTAATCTACATTGACACAGCCTGTTTCTCTAAAACTATTTTTAATATTATCCTTCTATCTACGGCTGGCTCCCAAGTGATCTCTTCCCTTCACGCATTAAAAAAATGCTCTGAGAATTTATAAACGGTCACGAGCATTCTGCATGTTCAACCAATCTTCTACTTCTGATTTGATCATCGTCATAGTTTGTGAAGCTTAGAAATTCCTCTGATGTCGTCTTGTTTATTCAGCTTTCCTTATCTGTTAAGTTTATCTTGTTCGTTTTATTAACACAGGTACTCCTAACAGAATTAGGACAGCCATCTTTAATCCCTGTTTCTATAGAAGGAATATGCACTCAGAATACACAGTGCCCTTGTAACGAATGAGTTTCGACAAATTTCCTGAGCTCCTTGTGTTATCGTCTGAATACTTGACAGAGCATGTAGAAATGTATCCACTCCCTCATCCTGCATTCTTTTACAAACCTCCTCTTTTGAATGTAAGCAGAATCGGAGAATACGTAGCGTAGTTACTTACAATTGGTCTGTGGTTTCGTGCATGAAAATATTCTGATATTTCATGATGGAGTGGTGAAATACGATAATTAATGCCCTTGTTTATCGTTACACAATTAATTCCTAAGAATTTTAGTCATTTTCAAAAAATTATAATTTTATGTCTCCTAACAATTATTACTTTTTTTTACGAAATGTTATTTTTAATGGCGGAATGTTCACGAGACAAAGACTATGATGGCACAGGAAACCTCGCAGTCATGTCGTTCTTCACAGGATGTACCATAAAAAAGTTCTTAAGCGCATCCTTCTCGAAGGCCCCTGACATGTATGTGGAAATAATATAGTATTTGCCATTCCAAGTTACGTGATGTATTCAGTTGATACACCCTCGCTAAATGATTCAGAAATTTGGGTGTAATTGAAACATTCATTAAGAGCGGATTCAATTTAAAGCATTCGTAATAAGGGACGGACTGTCGCCATATTTTCTTCAAGACCAATGGGACAAGGTACAACGTAATGTTGTAACTAATAGATTATGAATATTGTTGAATAAACAGCAGACGCTCTTAATACCTGAGTTTTTGAACGTTAGAAAACAATTAGTTTTGTTAAATTTCTTGTAGTTTGCAATCCTTGCCGGTGTAGTTGGTAGCTCTGTTGCCTCGTATTCGTAAAATGTACAGTTGAAGTCTCAGCCCGATATTTATGAGGACGTGTGACGTGTTCCTCAGTGTACCCAGGAAAATTCTGAGGTACATATCATTAACAATTCATCATTCATAACCATCATGAACACACACACTCACGCACGTACACATGCATAATGCATACGTACCGTACAGCACGTAAAATCTCGAGAAAATATATTTTGAAGGCCACAGTATTTTTGGTTCATACTAGTTTTGCGAGAAAATTTTAAAGTAATATATGTGTAATGGTCCCAGAAGTCAAGAAATCTTATATTTATTTCCAGAATACATGATATTCAAAGTTAAGTTTATATTTGTAATAAAAACTTAACGTGAGCCATTAGAGTCTGAATTAAAAGGTTCGTTTCGTGGTTAACACATTTCGACGAACGAATAAAAATCTTTATGAGCGAACTCGTAAAACTGACGTATTGAATGTGTAACCATGTGATGTAGGCATCATTAAAGTTTGTGTAATGTAGAGCCTCAGAGCTGTAAAATTTAGTGGTGAGGATTCATTATAAAAATGCATTATTTTTTGTATTATGATGGAATGTTTGTTGACGACAAAATACAAACTACTTTATGGCCTCAGCGTCACAAAATACAGTTACCTGAAAAAACGCCAGTGCTCTGAACGTTATCAGGTGTCATATTCCAGTATTTGTTTATTAAAGAAATGGAATTTTCACCCAAGCCTGTCTCCTGGGAAATCTCTCAATAAACCCATTTTGATGGATTTGTCTCTCGTGACACGTAGAGTATTCAAAGGAAGTTTGGGGGGGGGGGGGGGGGAGTACATCGTTATATTTTCGCTAAGACTAGCCTTGAAAAACATTTGTCACCTGCGTTAGAAAGAGGAGAAAGGATTCATGTTCCCCAGTTCGAATCTGTGTGGTTCTTCGGAGTGGACAATTTCTCGCTTTATCAGAAGCAAAGTCGAAAACTGGGTACTGATGTGTCCCCAGAAAACCAAAATTAATTATATAAAAGGAATATTTTACTATTTAATAGTGACATTTTATTATTATTTAAATATCCTAGAATTGTGGTGTGGTTTCTGGGCGGATTTAATAATATTGTATTTTTGTACGATTTGACTTCTAGCCGAGTATTAGTCTTTCGAAAGGATCTGATGATTCCATGGAACAGAGTACCTTAGTGATAAGCTGATTGTCGCGCAGCTAATCAAGGAATTTCAAGCCTTTTGTTGCGATTCTCTGTCTTGGCCTATCTTAATCCATTCAGCATCCGCTTATCCACTTATCATAAAATCCATTTTAATATTATCTGCCCATCTACGCTTATATCTTGATAATGGTCTCCTTTATTCATCACAAAATTACATCACTGCGTCGGGTCAATCCAGTTTGCATCCTTATTTAATATTTTTGTAAAATAATTTCTTATTACTTCAACATCCTTCCTCGGTACTCCCATTTGGTATCCTCTTATGAGGATTTAGAGCCAACATTTTATACGTATTTCTTATTTCACTCAGGCGGGTTAAATTTCTTGCACATTATATACTCCATGATTTAATCATCTAAATTTCATTGGTAAATTTCCCAGTTTTTCATCTGTCACGTTCTTATCTTGGCACTTTGTTTACCTCAGTTCTGCATCTCTTCTAGAATATAACCAGTTACGTAATTTTAAACTGTAAATGATGACATAATTATGACTGGAAA
>NW_019059872.1:117689-134970 GCF_000696155.1 Zootermopsis nevadensis | reverse complement strand
TAAATGTGGTTTCAGGTTCTGACATCAGCGAACATAAAGAATGCTGTCTTCTGGGTTGTAGCGACGTGTAGTTTTTCCCGACGCCTCAGAGGTGGTTGCTGCCTCACCACCCTGATGATGGAAGTTGCAGTGACCTCCGAAACGTCGATAAACTTCTACCAGACCAGAAGGCGTAAAACCCAGACCGTAGTTAATTTCAGCACGAATAAATTATTTTTATATGATTCGGCATAGTATGTTGTTTGTAAACAGAATATAATTCTGGATATAGATTTAAGTGTAATCGTAGTTAGCAGTAAGAGATTATAGACCCTTTTCCAGTTGTTAGGACGGGCTGAGGTTATGTCTTTGTGCTAATCGGCCCTTTGTTCATCCCCAGATACTACACGAGTGAACATCGGGCATCGGTGGAATGATATTGACAAGGGAAATGCGAAGAACTGTCCGATTGCCACTGTGTCCACCACAACAAATCCCTCATGGACTGCCCTGGAAAAATTCCAATAGTTATTATCGATGCCTGGTAGCCTCTACATAAACCACATGGAAATTGAACCTTAAATTCCACTGTAATAGTTTTACACAACGAACTACGTAGACCTTTGACAAAGTAAAACATATTCCAGTATCGTTACTTAAGGAAAAATGTGGTTTTCATTTGATATCTGCTGAGTTTCCTTAAAATTACTTTGGAGAATTTAAGTAAACGCCTAGTTGGTGACGAAATTTTTGCAGATGAACCGGATGTACGTAAATAACTTTACAATAACTTACATAATGAATAAGTAACAGATTTCCTAGTCAGTTCACCAATAACGCTGTCGGTGTTCACAAGATAAATTTTATTTATGCGAAGGATTAGGGCAAAGGTTATTTGACGCATTTGAGCACAACGGTAGTCAGTGAAGGATTTTTGGTGACACACGGGATAATTTCTTCCCCGAAATCTTACGTTTTACCAAAACTACATAAAATTCGTTATCAACATGCGATTCTTATTGTATTCTGCCTCCTGATAACAGAGTTTCACGGCTACCACCTCGACTTCATATTTGGGTGGTCCCGGGTTGTTCAAATTCCTGCCAGAAGACTGGATATTCTGCGTGTAGTTTCTTTCGTAGATTTCCCCAGTCTCTCCAGGAAAATGCAGATATATTACCTCAGTTAAAGCTTTCCTCAGAATTATTTATAATTTATTGTTCATTAACCACTTTGCCATTAGTCTGTATATAACCAGAACTATTGACAGCTTCGTTAAATATATTGGTAGCACTGATGATGGAGGCAGCATGTACCTCTGAAACGTTCGTAAACTTTTACCAGACAACACGGCGATACAAATCAGAAGACAGTCATTTTTATTCACTATTTGTAATTGATATTGCGTCGTTAAATAATCGACGAATAGCATGTCTTTGCATTATTCCAAATTTGAATAATTCATCGTGGGCTCATTAAAGCATGAAATTAAAGTTGGGGCAATTTTCAATTTATTTCTTCCGCTCTGTGTTGTTTGACCCCCGTGCCGGAAGATAGAGCAGCATTCGTTTGAACGTAACACAAACATTCAGGAAGTTCATTAAAATTAATATGCTACATAGTCAATACACAGCATTTAATTACGAAGTTTAGCGCTTGAATGCGTATCATGTCAGCTCTGTTTGGATAAAAATCTAGATCTGCGGAAATGAAGAGCTTATTTTTTAAGTAATTCATTCACGAATTATTCAAATATGACAGTCCAATGCACCGAGTCCTACGATAGTGTTTTTTTTCTCAGACCATTAACAAATATCTCTGTTTCTATCCTCCATCGTTAGAATCGATAATAGTATTGAAAATTTTAAGTTGTTATTGTTATAGAATTCTCCCTTTTCTATTTTTGATCTCTATTTTCTCTGTTTTCTATCCGTTCCCACTCATAAGGTATGTAGGTTGAAATTGTTGCTGGAAACTTTAAAAGGCTCTGTTAAAAAGTAATAATGAAACATCTGTACATGAAATGAAATAATGTACGAGATATAATGAATTCGGTTTAATATTTTTATATTTGTAACTTAATACCATGTACGACCTATATTTTTTAATCTATAATTCTGTTTGATCTTTGTTTATAAGACCACAATGGAATTTCAAATTTGTGTACATGAACGTAGTAATTATAGTAGTGCGGAATGTTTATGAGCTTTTAATTGTACTTATCAAAACTATTTACATTTAATGCTCTTATATGTGTTAGATTCGTTCTGGCCTTGGTATGACTTGTTAGTAGATTATGTTTCTAATTTCCCTCATTCTCCCTTTTGGTCTAGTAATTAAAAGTATTAGCTTCCTATTCAAAAAATTTCTGATTCGATCCTAACAGTTGCCTTAACTATTTAAAATATAAAAGTGACGGATAGTGTGTCAATAAATTGTTGGGGGTTTAATCTGAATGAGGTAGTACAGATAATTCCTGAACTTCGTGTTTCTAACATAATTCATCCCCTATGTAATGGGACATTTTTCAGCGTAATAAATTTCGAATTTTGATATCGTGTACATCATTTTAATATAAATGTATTTATTCAAGCATAGGCACACATACGTACACACACTCACGCTGGTTTTGAAAACTGTTTTTAGGATGAGTTATTTAATGATTTAATACCATACGGACTTTTTTTATGCTCAATGTTGTTAGTTCAACAAGAAACTCTCAGATTTGTTGAGGGCTCCTAATATTGGAAATGTGATACATTAGTGTGTAGCGTGCAGACAGAATTACCTGAAGCCCCCAGGATCCGCCATTCCTCTCTGATATCATTCTGGCAAATCCTAATAACTTTCTTCTACGTCGATTTGGTTCTGCCTTGCCCGTTAACCGATCGCTCATGTCATTTTATTGAGTTGTGACGTCAGAGACGGTTACATCTAACCAATCAATCGGACCGGGATTCACAAATCAGATAAATTGCCGAAGATCTCGGCAATAAGGGGCTCTCTGAACATTATATTTACATTGTGGCGGACGGACTAATAGAATAAAGTCATAAAGGTTACAACGTTTATAATATTTTGTTAACTTTGTTGAAACTCAACTTTTGCTTGGGAAAATTCCGTGGGAATGTGTGTCATGTGGCATATCAAACGAAGCATGAAAGAATTATAAGACTATCGTTTTAAGCCGTGTTACTGTAGGATGGGTACAAAAGAGCAATCTTCCAAGACATGAACACGTATTTTTAAGGGAGAGATTTAATTAAAAGATAAGACCGGAGGAAGATTGGTAACAACGGATGGGTTTAGTTTTAACTGAAAACAAGTGGATCATGTCTCGATTTTGGAATTCCCTCGGTCATTTCGTGATCCACCTCGCGGCATCCGCCTCTGGATTAATTCTTTCTGTTAAAGTAGTTACGTCTAATGCGGAGAGATCTTTTTCTTGTGTTTGTTTTGTTTTGTGCGCGGAAAAAAACAAGCGAAAGGCAGTCTTCTGTGTCTTCCTGAGTGCGTCTATAATTGGTAAGCATACAGTCTCGCAAGGTGGACTTCGAGTTCTTTACGCTGAAGACGACTCCACTCACCCATTCTCATCCATATGTCGGACACCGTTTCTCTGTAGAGCGATGGTGAATTTTACGCTAATAAAGTATAATGAGCTTGACTTGAATGTCATATTTATTTGTTCGATATATAATAAATTTAATTGAATGCTCCAGAACACAGGAGTAATTACAGATATTTGCGAGGTCAAGGGTCACGATACCTACATTTTTATTCGTGCGATTGTCCATTCTTGACACATCGAACATGAACATTATTTTTCATCGGAAAACATTTCCTTCTTCACGTAAACTACATTAGCGGAACTAATATTTTATTACGTGACTGTAAAATTATTTTAATCGACTTCGAAATAAAGACCTGGCTTCAAGTGTTTTGACATCAGAATTGGTGATATTCAGATAAGTGATTGTTTCCGATAATTATTTTGGAAGGTTCAGAGTATAGAGCACTTCTGAAAACTGTATTAATCGTCTGAAAAGCAGATATTGCAGTCCACTTTTCTTGCCTTACAGAGTAACTCTGGAAACATTACCCATGTCTCCCAAATCACAAAACCAAGTAACCAAAACGAAGATTTATATTCGAGTTAATTAATGTGTCGTGTAAGTTGTCTTAAGCCCTTCAAGATGTTAATCCCTAGAAAAGATTATCCTATCATCGCTTACCCCTGAATCGTAGCTAGCTTGCAGTAATTTGAAAGTGTTTTAAATTAGTGACTACAGACGTTGTGAACCCACGTAAAACTACTATTCAAATTATTATCATTATACTGTAGTCATAACCTATTCGTTCTCATAAATTAAAAGTTACATTTTTATGAGAAACTGGACACCCTGAATACTTTACTAACTATAACATCGAAGCAAGAAAAACAGACTCTGGTTTGATTACATTAGATCCGGGTTAAATATTAACATGGATGAAACATAGTCATTTGAACAAAATGGAAAGAAAATATCTCCGAACCCACCGAGATTCTCCTTTACGTTTCTATAAATATTAAAATAATTAGCTTAGCGAATAGTCTGTAATGAAGTGACGGGAAATAATTAAAGCCCTTTTTCTCTGGTTACATGATAAACAATTAGACGTATTCCAAATTAACAAGACGCCAGACTGTTGCGTCCTTAAAAGGTCTCAATTTTCGGTGAATATACTTTTAATTTTTTTATTTTAATTGGTCTTCTCTCAATATGCTTACAACTCGATAATACAAAGCACTGCAATAATTTAGTGTCAGTGTATGAAAACGCCACAGATTGTGTCGAGATTAAGAAGGATTTTGCTTCCAGTTGCACTATACATGCTCAGACTTATTCTGCGTCGAGTTATTCGATGTACGACACTGAAGATGAAGAGGAACGTCTCTGTCTCCCTCGGAGCTACATTTTGTTATGACATCCTCAGGTAGTCGAACTCATATCGCGATGAGCAGACACTCATCAGAGTTCTTGAGACGCTAGTAGTAACCAACTTAGCGAAGAAATTCCCCGGTTTTTATGAACCTCGAGGTCTGTTTCGTAGTGACAGGGAACCCTCTTAATGTGGATTATTGTTGTTTGTGCTGTTATGACTATTGTTATAAACTAATGCCGCGCCCACATTCTTAGCACTGTTGCTTTGGATTCGGGACGTCCCAGATCCAAATTTTGGCACAGAAACTTATAGTTTAGATGCGTCATGTTTGTGTTTAAAATTCAAATATATATTTATTATTCAAGTCTATACACAAACTTTTAAATTGTTGATGTTAAAATTTAAAATTAATATTAATATTCTGCGCCATTCATCGTTATCTCGATGTTACAGTATTGCGCTTTATACTACTACATATTTCAATGTCATAGCATCATCTTCAGGTTTTTTATCTTTAAAACTACTTTATATTTATTAATGCAAGCTTTTCATTGATTGTAGATTGTAGATTACTGTTGTGGGTGTTCCTTTGATCTTCTTATTATTTTGCATATTATGTTAGTTGTTCATTATTCTGTGAAAATATTAACAATATAATTAACATTTGAGTTATTAATATTATTTATATGAATGGCGCAGAATATTAATATTAATTTTAAATTTTAACATCAACAATTTAAAAGTTTGTGTATAGACTTGAATAATAAATATATATTTGAACAGAAACTTATGTTATTAGCGTGTTTCTAAGAATATTTCTGCTCGTCGAGTATGGAATGTAATAATTCTAATGCTTCGTCGTTTGCATTTAGAACAACCTTCCAGGTGGATTTAATGTGTTTTTGAACTTGTCTGATTTTTTTATGTGACAGAAATCTGTGGTCACTAATTTGCGAGATAGGGCCTTATCAGACTTCGCCCAGCGATATTGAATTGGTCCGTGCGTCAGCTGTGAGGTCAGCGCATTTGCGTCCATGAACAGGATCGAATGGTACGGAGCGATCCCTTCATCTGTCATTCTCCCGCCTCCGATGTTGGAATCACAGAAAGCCATTTGCTCTTATGCACTATACATGCGCCTGTGAATGAAAGCTGTTGGTTGGAACGCGGGTAGCGGCAAAGTGCGCGCGAGGCTTTCAGGCGTCCCACTTTTAGACCCGCCGTAAACAAATAGTCTGAAAGGTCGTCTTTCGTAAATGCCAAAATCAAAATCCATTATTTAGCAACGCTCTACCAACTGCTACAGTTAGAGTCTGTGATGTTGACGTCAGTGTCTGATGACGGAAAATTGCCTTCGGACGAGGTGTGAAACGAGGAAAACCCTACGACTATGCCCCTATAACCCCATTCGTTTAGAGATCTGCGCTCTTGTCAGAACTCGGTCACTCCACTTCCATGTAATTTGTTTTATACGAGTTTCGTCAATTATTAATTTAAAGTCGTGAATGACCCCCGACCGCCTCGTTATAAAAAAAATATACCTATGTGAAATTTGTAGCTGATGTAATTTTTAAGTAATTAGCTCACATTAGTTTCAGGAAACTGTTTAACATTCAGAGCCAACAAGGTTTATTAGAGCCCTCGATATTAAAGCAATAACTGTAATTATTCAGTTTCGTAATTGCAATATTAACAAGAAACAAAGAAGGTTCACAAGTTAAAAGTTAGTAAATATATTTTCCATGAACAGAAATTGAACTTAACTGAATTTGAAGGTTTCTGAACGTGGTACGTTTATTGTTAAAAAAAACTTAACTTTCTAGACTCATCCATTGTTTTGATTTTTTGTTAAAACGCGACGTTTCGGAGACTGGAATCTGTCTCCGTAAAGCTAGTACCTGTCTCGGGGGGCAGGGACGAACGGAGTAACTTTTTACCTGAGGGCCGAGACAGATTCCAGTCTCCGAAACGTCGCGTTTTAACAAAAAAAAATCCATAAGACGGATGAGTCTAGAAACTTCGTTGTTTTAATGAATTGAACTAATTCCATCTGATATTGTTTTTAAAACCTACTCCTGCCTTCAATAAAATACGCGGCTTAGTAATAATTTGAGACGTGCTGTATGAAGTGGTTGCAGTCTGTAAAGTCTTCCGCCGCTGCAGCGGCTGAGGAATACGGCAGGAGAACACAGAAGATTTTACTCTATTTATACAATTTGTGTTCTTGCAAATCAGTCATTTTGTTGATATGCGCTCCTGGCATGATGCCCCCTCGACTTGTAACACGTAACAGAACGTAACCTTGTTAGTGTGAACGTCTCTTATAATCGCGTAGACAGAGGCTCTTTATTGTGGGTGTCCAATTTCCTTCCTCCCCGCCCCAAGTGCTGAGGAGGTAGTTTATGAGTCTGTGGGGAGGCAGTGACCTTACATCTGCGTCTTTTTTTGCAGTGGTGATCCAGCGGTACGAACCGGAGGTCCAGGGTCCGGGCGGGTTTCTGGGTAATGACGTAATCATACGTTGCAACGTGCCTGCCTTCGTCAAGGAACACGTGACTGTGACTTCGTGGCTCCAAGAACCTTCTTTCAACATTTACCCGTCTACGGTGAGCGGTGAGTACACGCCACTGTCGATCTGTGTCATGCTATTTGCAGAGTCGTCGAATGTGTTCGGCGAAGAAAAGTTGGCCACTTTTGGAACATATCCTTTTGTTCGAGGAAGCCTCAAACAATACCAGGATTGTATTTAATTTTTACATCATCTGCATTTCGATTCCTGAAACTTAACAAATTTCGATTGCCTCGTCAGGTCCTGCGTTCCTCTCCCAAAAACGCGCCCAGTGTTTTTTAAGTCAGCGCTGTATTTTCGTGCCGTCATTTGAAGATTTATTCATTCTCAGCACTAGTAAATCTGTACATCTTGAACACGTAAAGGTCACTAAAATAAGTTATATAGAATTCCAGGAAAATTTGCTGTTAAAAATGGTACTTTGAATTAACTAATGAGAGGAATTTTATATCAGAGGTGCATTCTATTGGAAATTTTTTAGACAGAAATTTTGTAAGCGTAAGGAACCTTTAGATGACTTGACTAGTTTTTGATTTAGGGACGCGAATTATATTCTAAGACCGTAGTTGTACATTAGTAAAAGTTAGATTGAGATTAAATTCTACATCTAATGAACGTTTAAGAAACTCACTTCATTTTTTATTTCGTAACATGAGGTGTGATTTTAAAGAAAATCAGCACTCGATAAAATACTGAAGTTCATATTCCCATCCTCGACTGTGGATCCGTCGTCTAGACCTGCATGTGGAGTATGAAATCATGCTTAGAACAGCCCCAATAACTTTCTTCCAGAGGGCCACTGTGCAATATAATAGTGGGGGGTAATGCCCCATTAAAATGTAACCCGTGGTATGTTTGAAAATGAGCGAACTGGAAACATTAGCTGATTAATTAGTCCAAAGTCCCTTGTAGTCGCGCAGTGTGATCTATCATTAATTTCAGCCCCGAGCTTACATGTGGGCCTATCACTGGGGCCATGTACTCGTATAGGCGTGATGCAAATTTTATACCACAGTAAAACATTGACATTCCTGATGATAATTATATTCGATTGATGTAATATCAGTGAGGTTAAGAAAATGCTAAGCGGGAAGGTAAATGGCATACTTAAGGAAACGTCTCGTGAGACAAAGTAGTAATTTAACATTTTCCGTGGCAGTCGTTACCATAATCAGGGAGTGGATAACATACCGATTATAGATAAAAGGAATTAATATGGAGGAAAACTGCATAATTTGCTTTGTACGTAGTCGCTGATGTTAGGCTGTTAAACAGCGTAACCTGCTTAAGGTATTGGATGGGGTAGACATGTAGCACGATTCGAGAAACAACAGATCTGTGTAGCGTTTTGGTTGGGTAATTCTATGAGAAGAGGCTAAGGACAGTGTGAGTACTTCCTGAGGATTCAAACTGTATTGAGATGTCCAGAGGCAGACTTGTGTGTTAATAAACCTAAATACCTCTCTGTCAGAAGAAGGCAAGCAGTGAGATCGTGGATTAGTTTCGTTATTGTATGGAGCCTATCTTTATAACCTGCTGAGCTTATGTTGCGTCATATGTTGTGGGAAATAATTAGTTACAGTATAGTTTGTTGTTGCCGAAACAAGTAACGTGTAGGGTTATGTTCGTGGCCAAACTATGATGTGACAGGTTTTCAAATATCTAGCAAAGAACTAACACTGGTACACTTAAGTTGTATTATTTCTTAAAAAACAAATCTTTTGATATATTATTTAATAAGCATATATTTTAAGGTCTCGCTTGTGAGTTTCGCTCTAAACTTTAGCGTACTTTACTTATTTATAAATCCGGCGCTGAAAGACACGTCTTAAGTCACTACACATTGCAACTCTTGCAATTGATCAGCTTGCATTTAATCCCTGTCTATAGGCCTATTTGATGTAGACTGACTGACGGAACTCAACTGGCTTTAATTCATGTCGAGTTTGACCCCCCCCCTCCCCCGGGAATCTGTTCGGTTCAGTGCTAATGAAAATCTCGAAATTAAAACCATTTATTTTTCCCAAATTCTGAGGCGTCGAAACGTGATAAGTTATCCCGAGAATTTGTATGTTTGTACTGAACCCAATTTATATGACAGCATCAGACCTCAGTTGCGTAAAATATGTCGTTTGAAGATGGCTGTCTTCTAAGTTGTACTGCCGTGCAGTCAGATGTTTTCATGGTCGCTGCAGTAAGAACTTTAGATGCCCTTGTCCATAATGAATTCTTCTCCGGCCGCCAGCCGTGTCAGAAGAAAACACCGACGTTTCGACAACTTCATTACCCTGAGGACGAAGATAGTTCTCAAAACGTTGATATTTTGTCCATAAAGCCACTTACACCTCTGGTAATCCCGAGAAGAATTCGTTATACTTGGTCGCCGTGAAAGCTTTAGATCATACCCCTCTTATCCGTGCTGTGGTCCGTGTTATTCGTAAATTTTAAGCGGCTAGAATTTCCAGGTATTTCATTTATCACAGAACCTTTTTTTTATACCACGAGAATGTTTAGTTGCGTCTTTTCGAGAAAAAAAATTCTGCAAGTTGCGTCTGAGTTTTATGAACGCTGAACTATTTATCTTCAGACAACGCGTTTGTTGGTATCAACACATTTTAGTCGAATTTAATTTATACAGGAATGTTCTAATTTCACTGTTATTTTCTATCACTTTTAAGTTACTTTTAGATATTCCATGGCCGTGTTGTTATTCAAAACATGGGGCATATTTCACGACATTTCACACAATTTGTAATTAAAATGAACGTTGAATATGCATACAGAAGTTACATTCGTGCGTAGATGGACAGTCTTTATTACGTCACTATATAACCTGTTGTTTTAAAATTAAATCATATTTATTCTATCTGCAAGTTCATATGTGTTTTCTGGGTACAGGCCGCAGATCGATATGCGTCCGTCGTCTGTTACGTGTGAATTCATTGGGCCGACGTCAGAGAGAGACGACGTGGGTTTTCGCTTTTCAGTCTGTTTAGAAATTAGCGACCACCACACCTAAAGCAGTAATAGAGATTTGCAGCTCTTGAGATTGTAGCAGCAAGCATCAGTCCGATTTCGGTAGTATGTGCTTTGTGCTCTAAAAACTGTGTATGGGTTTTGAGTTTGTCACTTCGACAGCTGTAAATTGAAACTGTTGCACCTAAAATAGCAGTCCGTTGTGTCGGATGCACTCTTACATTAATAGTTAACTCATTTACTGAGGTTCGGACCGTTGTAACTCGCGATAAAGTATGTGACTATGTCATTCAAGAAACTGTCTCTTGATGGTTTATCCATTACATTAACATAATTTATATTTGAAATTTAGTTTTTAAATTTTGGGGTTTATTTATGTATTAAGTTATATACAACCATTGTAGTTAGGCCAATTATAAATCCATCGGACAAACACCATTGGCCTATTAAATCCAGTGTACACTGTAATACGCTATTCGCTATTTGATTCAATACGCATCACAAACACTAATTCAACTCTTGAGCGGTGGAGTCACGGAAATGACCCACCATTTTGTCACTTCGTGTTTTCCTTCCAACTCAATGGAACAGAGTCCTGTCTTCAGAAGCTAACAGTCAACACAGGTACTCGAGAAATTTGCCGCCTTTTATGGAGCCCGAAGATTCATAACGAACTCCACTCTCTTAACGTCTTATATTATCCTCATGTTTACAAAAAATTGTTTCTATATGTGATGATGAGCACTTCAATGTGAGTGGTTAAATGCCACCTGTGTCCAACTTTACCTCTGCTACAAGAAGATGCTCTGGGCCGTGTGCCATAGGATTTCATCCGAGTGCTCTTCGGATAAGTGATGCAGAATGTCTTTTTTTTTCCGCGGTCGATGGTAAATACGCTTCTGCATGTGCGTGATGTGCCGAGGCATGAAACCAGCTAACAGCTTAGAGCAGAGTCCTTGTCGACATTGTAATAGATCTCACTCCACACATTAAGGGATTAGAAGTCTCCTATCTTACAATTTAAATTTACTTTGATCGCTCAGGGGAACTGGTGTCTCTGGGAAGGGACCTTGTTGTTGTACCCAAGGATCCTTTGAGTGGTCAGCTCCAGACCGGAAATAAACTTGTTCGAAATTTACCTTGCATTGTCCTCCACTTTACAGTGGTTGTACAAGAATTGTGTAAGCAAATACACACAACGGGTTACATGTATTTGGCTTACCTGTACAGTGGTCGAAACAACCTCGGAAGATGTATTCCTTACCAGAATAATAACCTCACGCGTTATTTGCGACTTGCGACGAATTAAACTCTCTCTGACCGCCACATCGGAGCACTTCAATGTTTACGTCATCCGCCATCTTGTTATTGCCTCTCGAATGATATTCATATTGATTTTGAGGTCGTGCAAAAATAGCGCCAACTCCACATCAAATTTTATCAAAATCCGTCAAGTGGTTCTCGAAGGACGGCCACGACGAGCCCATAATGCTTTCCTGCCACGCGTAATAGTGACGCTTTGTCCCGCGGTGGCGTCTTCCTGCACTGACGCCTTTGATCTGAGATCGCCCGTCACGGAGATTGTCTGCCTTGATGGAGAGGTTCCACAGTTCCGTCAAACAAATGCTGGAATAGCACGTGGCAGCAGGTGACGACTTCTTCCTCCCTTATATATTCTTTATAATTATTTATTCATGAATTAATATTCATCACAACTCCAAGATCGAATAGTAAAATTGTAGGTCGAATTGTAGTGGAGACGAACAATCGATCTATCGGGTAGCAAACGGTATGTTCTGCTGATTACAAATTGCTGCCTGGAGGTTTGAAATTAGATATTTTCATGTGTGGAGTTTGTATTTTCCAAGAATTTTCATGGTCATTTTGATTTTGATTTCTGTAAAAAATCTACAGATTTTGATATTTGTATCTTCTGTGTATTCTCTTTCGTTACGAAAATGTCCTTGTTCTTTCGTATTTTTCATACCCTATTTTATCCGCTGTTCTTTTTAAGCTGGTTTTCCGTGCACGTGTTTCCTCAGTACAGAGTTTCATGTGATCTCATTTGGGTTTTCGGATGCTGGTGTTTCAATTCGTGTTCACTTTGGCTTTCGTGTTCAGTTTAGTGAAATTTCAACACGTCTTTTCTCTCGCGACGAGACGTTCTCCCTCTTCCTCCTCGCCCTCCTCACAGCTTCCCTCTCCCATGTACCACGTTTCCTCCATAAGCGAGCGCCCACAAATACGTTTCTCTGCTTCAGACACGAAATTGTCATACAATTTCAACACGCCCAGATAAATCCGTGGGAATTTACCTTCCTGTTCACAGCTCAGTGCGATGACATTTGTTTAAAATCCGTGGGAATTTACCTTCCTGTTCTCAACTCGGTGCGATGACATTTGTTTGCTGCAAGAAAGTACGGTTGAACGCAGATAACGCGAATTTTTAAAACTGCCTGAATGGGTGTTTCGCTGCACGTAGAAATTTCTGCCCACAGGTTCGAAGGGTGTGGATTGGATTCATCCAGCTCGTTATATGGACCGGTGTAAGTTTTTTCCTGTGAGCACGAATTCCGCGAAAGTGGTGGATTGCTTGGTTAACTGAGCGACTGCCAGCTTCTCAAAATGGTCTCTACACCCTGAAGTTATTAACTGTTGGTTCGTTGCAATCTGGTTTGTTGGTTAGAATTTCTCTAACTCTTATAACCCTTCAAAGTCCAGTGGTAACTTTGTTTTAATAAACAGTAACTCTGGAATTTTTCTCTCTGAATTAGTTTTATATTAAATATCTTAGAGAAATAGATTACATTTGTTTTCTGTTGGGTACGGGATGAATCTTTAAATATTATTTAGATAATTTTCGGCCTCGAGGCATCAAAGGGACATACTTTTGAGTAAGCCTGCAACGGGCACATTTATTTGTATATGACTGTACCTTCTTTTGAATAGTATTTATTCCTGTCCAAATTCCTTCTCATCTGTGGATGTGTTTAGTTACAATTTCGTTAATTTTTCACATTTTGCGATCAAATTAGTACAGAGGAACAGTCTGAGTAGCATTATACGCCTCAACGTGTGGACATAATGAAGATGTCATAAATCGCTCAAAAGTGGTTTATATTCGAGTCTAAGAGGTTTGTAGACGCATTTGGTGTCTCAGTTTATTCGAGACGTATTTATCATCTTCTAGCCCTGTTCAGAATTTTCCATCCGTGAAGGCAACGTAGAACTTGGAGCGGTTGAAGTCCAGTGCTAGGTGTGAACTTTCTTAAGGCAGAGATTTCTGAATCTCGCTGCCTCACAATTAGAAATTCACGAGTAATGCCGAATTTCCCGTGAAAGAGAAGTTTAATGCGTAAAAGAAGACAAGAAGCTTTAAAGAACAGCTACAGATTTCAAGAGGACTTTGCATTTCTTCGTCTCTTAGAGCACATAATTACGTCTCACTGTCTGTCGTCTCTTTTAAGTTAGCATGGTCCCATTTCAGAGTTCCAACAGCAGGAACCTATGGAATCGATTTTTTCTTTCAGCATTTCGATACGCTTAGAATCGTCGAAGGACTCTGATATTGTAATGTCTGTTTAAAAATTTAAAATCTTACTTTTAATTTTATAAAAATTACGCAGATGTACTGAGTCTGATTTCAAGACTTGACTGCATGGATATATCGTGTTCTATGCTCATAATAAACAATCAATTTTATTATTTAATTGGAATTCACGTTAGAATTGATCAGGGCGTTAGGATGGTACAATATGGAGAGCGTACGTGTTACAATAATAATGATAAGACGGAGGTTACCTATAATTATTATATGAAAAGGATAATAAGAAATAGTAATTTGGTTAAAATAATTATTTACCTACTTATTTATTAACTGTAATAGTAACATCTCATTAGATATATATTAAATCTTTGAGAATAGGTTTATCATCTCCAGTTTGATGGGTGTGTGGTTAGCGCCACAGATTTCTGAGTATAATCAAAAAGAACAAAAATATTAATACGTACGTAAATGACGATTAAGAAGTTTTTAACCCTGGTTGGGGTATGACAAAAGTGAGTGAGAGCATTCACTAGTCTTTTGAAGATAATTATGGCAACGGCTTTGAGATACGTACTTCATAAAATCAGCGTCAGATTTTCTTAATTCATTAAATACAGAAAATAAGCGAATATAACGTAAGTCGAATATCCACAATAATAATCAGCTGTTGAAGTCAATCTTCGAATTGCTTAAAAGTTTAAATAAGTATTTTTGAAAACATCAAGAGTACGGGGACTGTTTGATTCAGTTTCTTCGTAGTATGAGTCGAAACATCATAAAGGCGTAGTGTTTAATATCGGACAAAATTCAGAGTGTAACTTCTGGGTGTGGGTAATTTATAAACCGAGACTTCGGAGTAAAACGCTTATCTCTGCCCGAGTCATTGAATTCCAAAGAGAAGAATGTCTTCCTTTATCCTGGCAACAGGTTTCACTTAATTGAATTAGTTTCGCTGTAATTATTTGTTAGTGAACGGGCCGGGGGAAGTTCAAAGCATATGGACATTTCTTGGAAAGACATCGCTCTTAAGAGACCAAAGCACCTCAGTGAATATCGGCTTTCACTCGGGAATCAAATTTATTTATTCAATGCAAATTTATGTACTCGTGCACACATTTACAGCGTATCATTTTATTAGCTCGGCCCCTAACCATCTTTGCAAACTAGTACTCCATTCTCATGAACAGTAATGTACATAACAACTTATTTTAAAACGGTAGAATTTTAATTATATAAAATGTTAAATAAAGAATACTTTGTCACTATTTGAGAGTTGTGATTCAGAAGATGTAGTTAGTTAAGTGTAAGCCCAGTTTAAAGTTAAAATATGATTTAAAAAATTCAATTGACATGTCCTTGAATCCAGTTTATGACGTATATGAGTGTACATGTAGGTTCTGTGTGCGTTATCATTCATTATGGGTGGGCAGTGGTGTTCTGATAGACATTTCCATAATTGTCGTGTTGAAGATATTAAATTTAAAATAAAAATTCCTTTTTCACTCCATGAAATTGTGGTCCTTTGAGGTTTTTAAAATATTTTATGACGTTTTATTGTTTTACGTTAAGTTTTTACGCATGTTAGAATGGAATCATTTGCAAAGATGGACACACATGTCTGAAACATTTTGCACAGTTAATAACATCAAGGTATGTAGTAAATTAGTGCATGAGTGCATGAATTTACACACAATTTTCGTTAGGCGACGGAGATTGAATTTAATAATAATTTAAATATATTCACATGATGCTTTGTTATAATTTTATACCATGGATTTTGATTAGTGAAAGGTTTTAGGTGAATACAATTACCCTTGAAGGTCGATCAAAGTTATTTAATATGTGGTTTATTTTTAACTTTATAAAGCTTTATCACACCGCCACTGTGGTCTAGCGGTTAGAACGCTGGCCTTGTAATCCTGGGGTCTCGGGTTCGATTCCCGACGGTCCCCGAATTTATAACTTGCGTTGGGCAAGGCCGTGGTCTAGGCAACACGGAGTTTTCCTCCGTGGCATCCCAACAATTACTCCATTCACACACAGAAGAAGGCAATGGCAAACCACTTCTGGATCATCTGCCAAGAACGTATATGAACAGGTCCCAGTCCGAGAAAAGGATGGAAGGATCCTGGTCATATGGACCTGTCGTCAGACAGAACACTAAATAATAAATATAATATATAATAAATAAAAGCTTTATCGTCTTTCATATCACCGGCTTTATGAACTGTAGGAAATTGGTAAGAAATTAAACGCACAAATCTTAATATTTTGTCTAATTACTAATATGAAATCCATTTCATAATCTTCTTGGATTCAGCTTTGGTCTCGAATAAATTAAGAGCAGATTAAATTTGAGAAATATTTGCCACCGTTCAGTTCGGAGTGTCCCACCTTCCCGTCTCCTTTTGAAAACGCGATATTAAAATATATGAAACCCTAATTTTAATTGCGATTTTGTGTAGTTACAAAACTTTGTCTCTGCTCCAGAGGGGAAAAGATAGACTGGCAATAGGCCTGCCGAAGAAATTATTTGGAGCTCAGAGTGAGGAAGCAACAGTACACTTGATAAATTGCATAATGAGAGACTTCGCAATTCGTACACTTCACCGGATATTGCTAGTGTTATAAAATATATACCTATATGTCGGTCATATCACATCCACTTCTGCACATAAATGTGACAGAAACTTTACATGTCTGTCCTTGTATCAAGACGATGAACAACGTCTAAAATATTTTTGATATTAATTTTATTAGTTGCAGAAAATTCCCTGCTTGGCGCTTGAATCGGTAATAATTACTTTGCAGTCTCAACAATTAAAAACGTCGGTTTCTGTCGGACAAGGCGTACGTGGTAAATATAATATATAACAAAGTTTATACTCGTTCTATCAAAGCAGTGTCATATGACATATCGTGGTTCATGTTGAGAAAAAAAAAAATTATAACAATTATTTATTTTAATCCGTCTGACCACAATATTTAAAATTTCTTATAATTAAGATAATAAAATATCATTCATGTTCCATATCGATTGATCGATTTACATTTCGGAACATTTACACAACATGTTTCGGTTTTTATAAAACCATCATCAGGTGTAAAATATATCTAAGAACTTAAAACTCTCCTACATCTTTGGTATGTTTTATTTTTATTTTTATTTTTATTTTATTGATACTTTCTAACTATAATTTATATATTTTGCATTTAATATTCTCTAAATTCTTTTATAAATTCTTTCAAATTCTTTAGTGTTTCTTTCAATCATTTACTTACAG
>NW_019059872.1:91604-107189 GCF_000696155.1 Zootermopsis nevadensis | reverse complement strand
CCTTCTGTTTCAAGAGAAACCAGTGAAAATATAATATCAAAGGAATTCACAATTACAAAATGTAATAATTGATGAATCTGTGTTTAATGACACTGTATCAACTGCATAAGTTGTAAAAATGGCCTTCTAGAATTATCCTGGCTTCTGAATTGCCTATTTTGAGGAAGATTCGATCCATACAGCTTCCAGCTAACTTTTTCGTTTCAACCACTTTGTCCTTGTTTTCAATTATAGGCATTATTGTTTTAATGCATAAGTCTTGTTCGTGAAAGTTTCAGATTTGTTGCCCTTTCTCTTGGTAAGAATTTATTCGGTAGGCGTGATCAGAATTCTAAGACTTCTTAATGGAAACTGCGGAATCCTTTAACTGAATACTTTCCTCGATTTTGTGTGTACAGCTTGTGGTTGGCATCGTGTTGTAATATTAAATAATTAAGTTTCGCAGTTGATACGCACCTCAGAATATCATTCATTAAGAATTTATGGTGTTTTTCCTTGCATTCGTGACGACAACATAGTCTTAGGTACATTAAAGGAGCCTTCCTGGAACTCCATCGTTTGTCTGCGGCTTGTTGCAGACATGCAGCTTACTGTGTAAGTGGATTTTGTGTGAATTAAATTTGTCTCTGAATAAGCGTGAGGAACGACATTTCTCGTTACTTTGATGTCTTTCAGTCCCAAACCAAAGATAGTCTGCTGATTCACTCTTGATGTATAATACGAATTTTGGAGATCTGCCGAGTCAAATTCTGCACATCCAAACATCCAGAAAGCAGATGTCTTCTCATTCTTGAGACAGTTTTGTTTTACGGTATTAAAGTCCGATTCATCAAGAACTCGTCTTTCTATGATAACCTCAGTATCTTTTGTCAGAGGGTTCATAGCACAGAAAAGCGAATGTTAAATATCGAGACATCATTGCGTAATTTGTTACCGCGTTTTTTTATAAATAAGCAACCAATCAGACAGCAATAAATTTAAATCACGTAATATTGTATAATTTCCCCCATCTGTGCTTTTAATCATTTTGAGCGCATTCGTTCTTTACGTCATTTTTGTAAGGACTAAAAAAGATACAAGTTTTGACGATACCTTTGTCGATAATAAGGCTGGAGTATTTAGTGACGTCGTTCGCCCGGAAGAACAAAATCCTCGCTGGGTGGAATTTCAACCCTGACTCGTATACACCAGTGCATATATGTATTAAACATTCAGCACATAAGGCGTCATATTTTAAGTTTACTTTAATATGTAGTACTTAAAAGTGGCAAAGTTAAGGTATTCCCTGCTGAAAACCTTTATTAATACGCGCTTGGTATCGTAAACTATAGTGTTCTTTGTTTGTTGGTTTAGTCGTCTAACTAACGAAAAGCTTACTCACTTCGTATACGACCCTATTCAAAAGCCTTCACTTTAAAAAAGTTCCGAAGCTGTACATAATCATTAGTTAAATTTTGTCCTTTATCTTATTAGGGCCCTAATAATATATTTAAATGCACGCTGTATTTTTTCTCCGTTCATGTATATCTTCTTACGTCAGTTCTTAGAATTCGTCTGAAAACATTTTATCTTGTTCAGATTTATAACAACAGGAAGCATGGACTAATTAACCAGGAGCGTCGGTTTGTTTATAAGACACGAAAATAGCTAATGAGATGAATTGGAGCCTCTATGTTTTTTTCCCCTCGAAATTAGAGTTACCCTTCCACCATTGTTTATACTTGAATACTATTACAATGACGTCATGGTTTCATTCAAAACTCGATTCAAACAACTTTATCGATGGCAGCTTTGTAATGGACCCGATGAGATTTTCTGTTCTTACGTGTGAAGTTAGACTTTGTTGGATATAATAATTGAGAATTTTTCATGATATTTCGGATTGTGTTTGTTATTTTTATTTTTGACTTAACAAAAAAAAAACCAAAAGCCAAAGCATTGGCTTACAGCTGTTTCTAAAATGACAACAATTTATAGACGTCTTTTTGAAACTTCATTCTCTGTTATAAATAAGTGATACCATAATAATTACAACACCAATAATAGAATTTAATAATGAATAAAAATATTAGTTTGTTCTCGTAATAGGCAAGTTGTTATTGTTGTTGTTATAGTTAAATTGTTGAATCCGATTTTTTGTACAAAATGAGGAGGGAAAATATGGAATCCTTTTTGGTTTAAAACATTGACTACGCATTTCAAACAATGACAAACATGATGCTAGCACATCCTACCAGATCTGTTAATAATTATTCTATATTCAAACAACATTTTCGATTTGTTGTCATTTATACAAATCAAAATCGGAAAGACGGAACAGTTACAATGAGGTTCTGGTTTCAATTAGTTAAAGACACCTGATAGACCGTGGAGGATTTTATTTCTGGTATATCTCATTCTTATATTAGATCCTGACTAATACGTTAAATAGGAAGAGTGACATATGTCACAGATATTGTAACCATCAACTTTTATGTTAGCTTGCCGGGTATAATAACGCGTATTCTTAGGAAACGTCGGCTTAGGGGCGTCTGTGTAAGACTGTTCATTTTCGTGTTGTGTATAAGCTACTGAAGTTTCAGGCTCTGTCAGTTATAATAAGGATTCGTGTAATGAATATTTTTTACAGTGTCCTGAAATGATTCATTCTGATCACAGATATTTGTGCATTAAAGTAGTTGTATACCCCTGAAGTCTAGACGCCATTGTGAAAATTCTGCGTTTAAAAATAACAGATAATTTAATTTGCCTCCGAACCAGTTTTATTTTTGTATCATTCCAGGCACAACTGTTTAAAAAGTCGCTTTCTTTCTGAAAAGCCCGGGTTCGTAATGAGGATCCACCCGCGTGGAGCAGGAGGATTAATCCAGTGTTGAGCAGTCGCTGTTCTAAACCCGCGCATCTCTCTTCATTGCTTTATAAAATATTGAACACCTCGCTCTTTGTCATGATCCCTGCCATATTTTTTTTCGGGAGATTCAATAACGTACAGGCCATTACACTTTCTGCCACTCTGAATATTCGGTCTACTTCCGTGTCGGTACTTAATGCTCTTTCAGGGATGGAAACTCTACTGTGTTTTCAGGAATTTGTAGTTTATTTTAAGATTACTCTGAGCCTTCTTAAGTCATTTTTTCCGGTAATATGAATAATTTTCAGCGTTCTTTACTAATTTTGCGGCGCTGATTTCAAATATGACCTTGAAAAACACCCAAGACGTAAGATGTTTTGATACCGTAACTTTTACAAAGTTTAGCCTACTACTAATGTCATTTTTATGGGTTTATTTACAAAGCTGCTGGTAGTTTTCTTCCTTTCGCTTTTCAAGGAAACCTTTCGCGACAGATGCAAAAGATTTCCACGCTACTAGTTCTTTAGCAGAAAGTCTGGCTTCAAAATTTCCATCGTCCAACAGTTTTCTGATCTGAGGCCCAACAAAAATTCCTTATTTGAACATGGCATCACTAGGATTCGGAAAAATTCCCCTCAGATATTTGTATCATTCTCCTTCCTTGTCCATTCCTTTAAATTTTTTTTGTAAAATCCTAGTTTAATATGAAGTGGTGGTAAGAGAACATTTTGTGGGTCAACCAAAGGCTTGAACTTGATATTACATTTTCCCGGAATTAATTCATTTCTTCCTTTCCGGTCATTCGTTTCATAGAGCCTCACTGTTGATCTACTGTCCCACATACAGAGGACACAGCAGTATTTAGTGAATCCCCCTTGGAGACCGAGTAACAACGCTATGACTTTAAAATTACCGCATACCTGTCACTTGTGTTCCTCAGTATTTTCATAGGATTCTTTTAGGCCTACAGAATTTGCTACTAGAAGATATCATCATCATCATCATCATCATCATCATCGTATAAACGGCGCTCTGCCTCCATTATTACCTTTTTATACACATATTGTCACCGATATTACTAAAATTTCGCGTATGCCTAATGTTGAAGAGAATTGACATTGATGTTGTTATGTGGATGTCAGAAAATTATCTGTAGAGAAATGTCTTGGTATAACGTGCAGTTTTTTAAGACCGCGTGGCATAAATGAATATAATTTTACCATGTGACATATTTAAATATTTAAAGCTCCTTAATTTTTTTTAAAATGTGGACATTTATTCTTAAATTTATTATTTTACATTATTGCTGAATTACGAATTCAATTATTACACTAATTTAAGATTTTGATTATGAAATTCTTATCTGATATATTGCGATCACTGTTTTTTTTAATATTGTTCCGATATTATAAATAGCAAAACTGGATTTTTGAAGCTAATTGATGCGATATTAATTATAATTATGCAGAGTAAATTTTGTATGTTTTTCAAAATTCCAGTTCCGTGTTTCAGGGTGCAAGAATCTTAGTCTGAAAATATTTTTTTTAATTTATTCGGCTATACATGCAGTATATAACTTCGAGGAAAATGGATGGCGAAAATAGAAGACGTCCAGAAATAAAACAGATGACAACTTCAAAGAGGCTGGATTTCCAATTATCTCTGTTCTAGATTTTCCTTATCAAAAGATTTCAAATGAAAGAAAATACATTGTGTGATACTCGATCGTATTTAAATGTTCGCGATTATAAATTCCACAGTACTGGAGTGTAAATTGAGCAATAAATGACCATAATTTAGTCAGTGCTTCTTACACTCCTAATTTCTGTTCTTGGAGAAATGACCCTTTGACTTTAGTGAAATTCCTTTGGACGTGGTGGCGTCAACTCCCAGAGGCGATGTAACCTTCGGAACCTTCACGAAGGCAACGGGAATTAACATTTGATGGTCGTCTTGTACTTCGGATGAAAAGTAGTAGGAACGTGGCAGTGGCCCTCAATCACGACCATCGGATTCTTTCCACGGTCTGTAGACTGAAGACTGCTTGGTAAGGCCAGGCCAATGTCTAATGGTGCCGCTTTGTCGTACAGACACGAGACGAAATCTAGATGTTGCCATTAGTTTACGGTAATGCTACTTAACTTACGTCATGGCGCCGAATCCTTCCTGAGAGGCCAACAGTCGCTCAGTCACTTTCGAAATTCCCAACATTTTATGGAACCCGAAAGTTCATTACCGTGTTCACAAGAGACCGGCACTGTTCTCTATCCTGATCCAGAGTAATCCAATCCATACCACCCCATCCTCTTTCTCTTAGATCAATTTTAATATTATCATCCTATCTACTTCTAGGTCTTCCTTGTTGCTCTTTCCTTCTGGTTTGCCCACCAAATCCCTGTAGGCATTTTTCTTCACTCCTACACGGAATACACGCCCTGCCAATATCTGGCGAGGAGTGAAATTTATGAAGCTCCTAATTACGCCTCCCAGTTTACGATAATATTTGTGTGTTTAAAAGTATTCTGTATTCAGAAGTAATTAAGGAACTAACATTAATTAAATAGATCCGTGTGTCACTTATTAGTATATTTTATAATGTATTATAACACTTCTCTTGAAAAAGTACTGTATGTGGCTGAGTTATGATATCTACTAAACTTGTTAGGTTAATTAATATGTAAATTCCCAGGGTTTTAGTGGAGTTCGTGTAGGTAAGCAATGCAGCTGACGGGTTACCAGTTTACAGTGGCTTAAACCGAGGAGATGCGTTCATCCCCAGTGGTTTATAATTTTGTTGCAATCAGGAAAGTCGAGTGAAACAAGAACGGGTGGAAAATAAGTGGCCATAATTTTAGTTTGTCGGCGTGTAATTTTAATAACTTATCGTAAAGTATAAAGCAGAAATTTCCGTATAGGTCAGTAAGGAATCTATAACAGAAATAATTGTAGTTGCATCTTCAGAAACCTGCACCAACATGACACCGAACGAATATTTTTTTTAAAAAAATGTCGCATTGGGCTATAATTATATACAAGATTAAATAAAATTTGCACACATGCTTCGAATAGCCTTTTGGCCCTTAGGGTCGAGATTTCGACTTGTAGCCAATTTACCGTCGATGTTGAGATGTTAGTCACGAGGCCAAGATGCCAAATCTTCTTATAAACAAATGTAACCTCTGCTTAAATCTGACACTTTGTTGTTTACGACTTAAGGAACTCCGCAAATAATCGCTGTTATCTTTAGCCTGCGTTTAATATTGTAACAGTAAACAATTCGGAGTAAATTACAGTGGCAGGAAAATACGTCACGGCTTACATTAGCATGTTTGCCACCTTCACGATGAATAAAATCCCCCTGTGGGAAATATTCCCGCCTCATTGGCACTGCAATCAAACAGCACAGCGGTTATCTAAAGGATTTGCTGTTTATAGTAGACTACGGGCTGTAATGGGCCTTTGCTTCAGTGATTCATCCTCAAATGATTAGGTACCCCTTGTCGACAGGGTGCGGAAATGTGATAACTTTTTGCATGAATAAATTGGTGGAGGTGTTTATAGTTCATTAGCACTGACGAAACGTTTGATGCTCTAAACAAGTACATATGCTTTGCGGGGTTGCCTACACTAAAAGTTGACATCATCTACCGCGTTGGCATGTCGTAATACGAAGCTTCAGTAACGATGTAATGGACTACATTCAAGATCTGGCGTAATCAGACCTGGTTTTCAACGACAGAGTTCAGACAAGGGGTGTCTTTCAGTTAATTTGAAATATTGACGCTTATCAGCCTGTGGTACGCGAGCTAATGTTGAGTGGTACGCGAAGTAAGTAAGGAAAAGATAATATTTTCTGAACACATTTTTCTGGTGGTACATTTAGTGTGTTAAATTAGAATTAGTGGTACGCCAGCGAAAAAGGTTGAGAACCCCTGATCTAGCCGATTTTACCGTTGGCTTGGTGTACGTTCATGTTATATTATTAGGTCGATAGATTCCAAAAGTTTTCACGAATGCTGAAGATATTTGTGGACGATTTTCTTAACGCAAACTAAGGAAACAATAGAATTCTAGCTTCAGTACTAAATTAGCTGCGTGATGCAGGAAAAGTGTTTTAACCTATAGGCAGTGCTACCACTTAGTTGAAAACGTGTGCGAAGAATTTTTAACAGCTCATGTAATTTGTGTAATTGTTATGCGCCACAATTACTGGAAGAGATTTCGGAGTACAGACACTGTAAAATTTATCTACACTTATCGTGCTATTTGTTCAGTACCTCTCTACAACCAAGAGTGTTAGCCATCTGGACCTTATCTCATCAAATTGTTGGATAAGGAAGGAACTGAGTTGTTTGTGAAAATGATAACTTCATTATACCTACCATAAATATGCGAAATTGGTTTTACTCTGTGTCAATCACAACTGTCGACACTAGCCTTAAAATAAACAATAATTAAATATTTCAGTACAGTAACGACGCCTGAAATGTGGAGCGTATTGAATATGCCGGCGTCGTAAGCAATACAGGGCGTCGGTGATCCAGACACTTGAGTTATCTGATGTTGTGACCTATTTTCTCCATATCTGCATTGCTTTACGCGCTAAATGTCCGGTAGAATAGCGCAGGATTATCCGATAATAAACTTAGAAAAACAATTCTAATTATTTAAAGTAATTTCATCAAGCTCATTTCCCATGTAACTGCGTGTTAAAGCTGAGAAACAACAGACTTGTGGGAGGAGTCAGGAATTTTTAAGTTTCATGCGCTTATACTCGAAGCCACTAAGAAATGCCTCGCGTTATTTATGAGAATAGTTGTAGGAACAAATTAAAGGAACGAGCCTGTAGATCAGTTTGACACAACCCCAGCTCGTGAAACTCTGCTTTGTGTAGCTTTGTCTCTCAAGAAGAGGGTTGAGACCAGAGCCGTTATATCCCATTTACGAAATGAGCATTCCAATTTTAGGGCCCCACAGCGCGATCGTCTATGGGCAAAAGTTTAAGCAACCTCAGGTGGGATCTAGTTTTGTCATGACGACCACGGGTCAGTTTAAATGTCAAGCAAGTTATTACAAGTTTTTCAAAATATTTAGTCCAAAAGCAAGGCTAGTGCAGTGATATTGATCTGTAAGTGTTTCAAAATAAAACACCTTCATATTTTACAGATTACATAGATTACAGTCGTGAATTGAATAGTGTTCAAACACAGGCCTGCAGGTCGGTAGTTGTCGTTAGTCAGCCTTAAACTTCCCCAAACTATTACTTCATATCTCAAGATATGTTCGTGGTCTTTCTAGTTCGTCTCGGTGAGCTTCCAGTAATTACTCTAGAACAGTGGTATTCATCCTGGGGTACGCGTACCCCCGGGGGTACGTGAAATTTAAATATATATATATTATTTTATGATAAATACTGAATAATCAGTAATGTAATTTATTTAATTTATTTTAGATGTAGGTTATATACTACGTATAACTTGAATTATACACCAACAACTTTGGGGGTACAAAGTTGAAGAGAAATTATATCTGGGGGTACGCGAAGACATCTTAGGGGGTAAGTGAAATTTAAAAAAATATATATTGTCTATGATAAACACTGAATAATCAGTAATGTAATTTATTTAATTTATTTTAGATGTAGATCATATACTATGTATAACTTGAATTATACACCAACAGCTTTGGGGGTACAAAGTTGAAGAGAAATTATATCTGGGGGTACGCGAACAAAAAAGGTTGAATACCACTGCTCTAGGTGTCTCTAGCATGAGTACATTATTTACAGAATTTCAGACGTCTTTTGTGGCTAGTTCAGCTTATCTTGACTTAAGACACACAAAAGACGCGAAGATAATTTGGGAATTAGATGTTTTGGTTTGAATGTGTTCTATAAAAGGTGAAGAGCTTCGTGTTTTTAAAAATAGTTTTAAGTTAAAATTTTTTGTAAATTATTCTTCTTAAATCGGCTTCCATTCCTTTTCACTTGTGTTAATTCAGTAAATTTTATACTAGAATAAAACTGTAAGGTCTCGTCAGCTTCTAATCAAAGAGAATTGATCCCAATTTGCCCGCGGTCCACCACTGTCTTAAAGCAGTCGTGACCAATACGGCGTTAAGGTTTAGCCGTAGAAAGTGTTAAAGGACATAGATTCGCTTTCGCTTAACCAAAGGCTTAAAGATGAAGCAGGTTCAGAAGAATTCACGTCAATGTTTGTAGCTTGTTCAGTAATTAGGCAGCTTCTATTAGAACTTTGCTTAGTTGACAATTTCGTTCTGGGCTTACCGTCTCAGGTCTTAGGACTTATTTGGTGATACACATTTTACTCTGACAGGCCTTTAGTTACTTCATATTGTAACAGGCGCGAACTTTATGGCAGTCTTTGTTCGTTTAAACAAGACTAAAATATTTTGTGATGAAACTGGAATGGGACACGAAGGATGAGACAAAGACAGATTTGCGTGGTTTTACATTCGTCGGCCAAGAGAGTTCTATTAGGTCTGCATCGCCAACGAAGAATTTCGAAATGATAATATTAAAATGTAACCTGTTGTAGTATAGAAATTCATGTGTCGCTATTCCAGATTACTTCAGTCCATTGCAATGTTTTGCAGCAGTAATTTTCTTGTGTTCCTGCCCATCTAATAATCATTATCTTATTCGTATCCGAATTCGAAGGCATTATCTCAGGACTTGGTTTGTTGCGTTTAGTACGAAACTAACTTTTAAACATTAGATTCATTTTTTGTTCCTATGTTACATAACTTATTTTAGCGTCAATATTTTCGTAGAATATTGTCCGATGCCGCGGTATTATGGCCACGCTAATGAACCTTCATCCTGTCTTGAAGAGTTGACTACTCGTTACGTGTTCAGTAAATATCCTACCCAGTGAATACGCGTCGCTTCTCTCAGAGCGCGACGTCATCTCAATAAGTTTGTCACCCTGAGTGTGGATGCGCCACGGGACTCTCGTTTGTGCGAGTTCTTTGACCCACAGCGGCGTGCGTTCCTGTCGTCTGTGCACCTGAATTGCATTAGGGTAATGGCACTTCCTTCAGGTCCCTCGTCGGCGTTGCAAACGTTACAAAGCTTGAACACCGACGAATGATGACATTTCTCAAAGCAGAACACCCAGTGTAAAATCGTGATCTTATGTCTAAGAAGCACATAGAGTTGGATTCTGAATGTTTCTGTTGGTGGTGTGATATAATATGTAAAAAAATTGTTTTGGGCTTTATCCATCGTCTAAATTACGAAATAATAAAACTGGAACGTTTCGAAAGCTATAATCTGCTACCGTCTTCGGGTAAAAAGGGGGGGAAGGGGGAGAGAAATACTATTTGTTGCCCCCCCCCCACCAGATGAATTAGCCTCTGATGCTACCAGAATTTATCTTCCACAACGTAGTTTATTATCTTATAATTTAGAGGATGGGCAAAGTCTAAGATAGCAATTTTAAGCACTTACATAGAGTTATCTTCCCGTCCGTCCACCCACTCGTTAATCTGTTAGCCAGTCTTGCATCTGAATAAAATTTTAATTACCATTCCAACACCAGAGTACCAAATTTACCCACTACAAATCGCTGAATCGTATCAATCCTCTGCCCCCGTCGGGGATCGAACCCCGGTCGTCCAGTCCGTAGCCAGTCACTATACTGAAAGGTTCGGCTAATTTTAACTGGCATTTTATTATATGAAGGGACAAACCTTCAGTTTCTTCATCGCTAATGGTAAAAAGAAATGTACAGTAAAGCTTTTTTTTGTAGGCCAATATGCAAATGAAACAAGGATATGCAATATAACGGCACAATATAATGCAAGTGCAGTCAATTTGTGGTCGCACAGAGACACTGCCAATTCAGTATCGATCTGCGTTGCATAATGGCCTGGAGCACAGTTTGTACCATTACACGTCATAAGAGCCTGGCTATTTCCGGCGGAAGTAATGTATGGTCTCTGATTTGCATATTTAATACCCAGCGTAGGTTTGAAAGGCAATATATGTGTTGGAATGTTTGAAGGTGTTACGATTTCATGTGCCAAATACATGTAGGTCTATGTTTATATATTTATTCACTCTTTGACTGGTTTATTTACTTGTGCATTTGAAAATGTTTTGTCTCCTTTCTGAAAATACTTAGAGCATACAAAACTATAAGCATTTGTATGTTGTTATGAAATATGTTGTCCTCTTAGCAAAAAAAAAGAAGAAGTTTGAAAAGAGGGTGTTGAGGAGAATGTTCGCACCCAGGAAGAACAGAGCTGAACAAAACTGGGAAATGAACAGTTAGCTTAATAATTTGTAAGCACTGTTTTCCACATGTTACGATTCACATATCAAGCCTGATTAGATAAGCTGTACATGCGCAATGCGTCCTGAATGTTGATCGGAAACTCTTAGGCTAAAGATCACGTAGTTAACATTGGCGTAGATGGTAGAATAATATTCAAACATTTAAATTTACGATGCTGACTGAATTTAACTTGAACTTGGTACAGAATCTTAAGAGTTTTATAAATGGCGGGAAATTTCTCGAATAACTTATTAGCTTCTAAGAACTGACTCTGCTTTGTGGAGTTAGCTTATTTATTTAACTGCTGGAAGCCTTGGACAGCGTTCAAAATTACCTGAAGACACTGAAATATGTTTTTCTGCCCACATGAAGATATAAAGCTAACAGCTTGAAAATAAATTTCTTTAGACTTATTATGAGCTTAAAATCTGTTCATGTTTTATGACATACAAGTTACAAGGGATGTCTTCATTCATGCATAAGCGTCCCAAATCTCGTTGCTGAAGATTGTAGCCAAGTCATATCGTTAGAGAGGCGTACAGAATGTAGGCTTGTATGTAAAATAAATTCTTAGCTTGTCAGTATCTGGAAGACGAAGTGCGGCAGGCGCAATACTTATTTATTAGTAAATGCAGATTAAACAGCATATTTTGTTATGTTTTGGGATCATCTGTTCCTACAGAGGCCTACAGTTGACATATGTAAAAGTAGCGTGTAGTGCGCATGTCAGAGCAGGTCTCATGGAAACTCCATCTTTCACAGTTACGGAAAAGTTCGTTTAACCAGGATTTTTCTTTTGTTTTCAACAAAATATTTTATAGTGTAATTCTTATGCTTCTTAGACAAACTTCAAAAATGAGAGAATATTGAGTAGTTACATATTAGTAACTTATGAACGAATTCCGATTAAATTTCGTATTTAATATCTAAAATAAACCTTGAGGCGGTGAGTATAAAGATGGTTGTCTTCTGGGTTTTGGCGCCGTGTAATCTGGTAGAATTTTAGCAACGTTTCAGAGGTCCTTGCTGCCAGGGGCGTTAAGTGATAATCGCCCTGATGATGGAGTCCTATTTCGTCAAGGGTGTAGGAACTGCACTTTGATGATGTTTCAGCTTCTTTGTGACAAAATTTCCTTCTGGACAGGAGACGTTCTCAGCCAGTCCCTCTCCGTTTCCTTATTAGTTTAGATTTTACTGCTCTGAGAGAATTTTCATGACTTAAAAACAACTTAAGTAAAGAAATAATCAAAATTACGAGAGATAAAGTCCTAACTCAGTTAAGAATCTAGATGATCCTTGTGCAAGCTTGGGATAATTTGGAACTAAGCTCATGGAGCGTCGAAAATCACATAAAATAAAGTGAGGTTAATCGACTTCGATAGTCGATAAGCGTAATGCTTTGGAAATACCAGTTTCTTTTTATCTGTTGTCAGCGATAACATAAATACTAGACTACGGTCTGATATTTTCTGATGCTGTAGAGGAGCTTACTTGTGGTTTCTGAAGATAATCCTTTCGACAGAAATATACGTCACTGTCAAGAAATGTGTAAGTGGAATCAATTTTGCGTCGTAATGAATAATTCATATACAAGTCTACATCTTTTGCAGCTGTGTCCACGATCTCTGAAAGCTGACATTGACAGGAATAGAATGAGCTTCATACAAGGACCACTTCGCAGGCCTTCTGACCTTATAAGTCAGTTACATCTTTTATTCACAGGCTTTAATATTGTCGTCTTCAAAGGCTCGAATATTGGGCCAGAAGATCCAAATATCTTGATCCACAAACATGAAGTTTCAGTGTCACCCAAAATAATTAAGTTCCTCTCATTATACCATCAACTAGATATTTCAGTATTCCTACGAAGCCAGTGTTCGTCTAAATAATGTTTATAAAATTTCACTTCCTGCCTCAAAGTAAACACTTCTTCATTACAAAAATCAATTAGTTAATGCTGTTTACGGAAACAATGTTTACACTCAGATCGAGCGTAGTGCATAAATACAAAATGCAAAGTTGTTGTTTGTTAAAGCTGGTGATGCATATAGTTAACAGTAGGGTTGCATAAACACGTTTCAAATTGTTTTAAAAAGTAAAAAAAGTGAACTTACTAGACTTCGATTTTGCTTCGTGATTAGCATTGCCAGAGGTCGATATATTTGAAGCTACGAAGTGATTTACGAACATCAGCCAAAATAATTGGTAATGCCAAGGCAACAACTAGGCTTAGCTGCTGCCCGAATTTATAACTTGTGTTGGGCAAGGCCGTGGTCTAGGCAACACGGAGTTTTCCTCCGTGGCATCCCAACAATTACTCCATTCACACACAGAAGAAGGCAATGGCAAACCACTTCTGGATCATCTGCCAAGAACGTGTATGAACAGGTCCCAGTCCGAGAAAAGGATGGAAGGATCCTGTTCATATGGACCTGTCGTCAGACAGAACACTAAATAATAACTCCAGATTATTTCTGCCAGCAATAGATTTCTATCTGTAACAAAGGAACGACGTCTTGTAATAAGCTTTTTTAGGTTAACCTCGTTTCTTCTATTCTAATTTTTTTACATTCTTTTAAAAAGTATAGCCTACTGTTACTTAGTTTTGCCTTAATTACTATTAGTCTTCTAAGTGGCCTATTTCCGAAATGTTTCGCCACAAAAATTATGTATGCATTCTTTCCTTCTTATCGGGTTACGTAAACTTTAAGGACCCATCCTGATGTTATCTGTTTTAAGTGCTGATAAAGTTAAAGGTAAAGCCAGACACAACCTCTGCCAATTATACACGTAATTATTTCTTCTTAAAATTTAAAGCGGTGCAAATTTCTTCATATTTGTCGTTTAATAAAATCTTTTGGCCGATATCATCGTGTTACAAAATTTTAGGAAGCAAGTAAAATTTATAGTTTAAAACCGAATACACTTCACAGAATTAAAAGTACATTACACATACTTGTTCGTAATAATTATATGCCCAACATTGCATGCCTTGTCACACTAGCAATGTTGCATAAAATGTTTAGACCAATTCTGTCATCTGAAGGACATCTCAGAAATTTTGTGGACGACCGTGGTACTGTCACGTGACTTTTTATAAGGTCCCTGAGACGCTGGTCCTCAGTCAGCTACAAAAAATAAATCTTCGCCTCTCATAAAATCTTCTACCATCTGGTCGCAAAGTCACGTCTCTCACCCCCCCCCCCCACCACTGTGAGATTTGTGCAGGGGTTTCCTAACCCCACCCCAAAAGACATTATTCTGAAGAAGGCACTTGCCTTAGTTGACGAAACGTTACAAAGTCTTCAAAAATGTAAGCACTTATCTCGGAAAGTTGAATTCATACATAAAACTCCAGCCTCAGAAACGGAGGACAAAAGGCACGTGTGATACCTAATATTATAATTTCTTTCCCCGAAAGGATATCTTAAACCTGTTATCTGCATCTCTGAATTTACGCACCTGATAAGAAAGTTAATTCGTTTTTATCTTTACGACGCCTCGAGAGACAACAGACTGGTGTAGTAACTTTAAGCGTACCCTGAATTTAGGCAGCAGGGAATACAGGTGAACTTAAAAATTAATTTTGAGGAAACTAATTTTCTTTCCAAAACTCGGGCTGATTTATGAGTTGAGTTTTTAGGTCATAACACTGTGTTTGTGAGGAGGAATTTAATATTTCAAAAGACACTTTCTCGAGCAAGAAGCCGGAGACAGAAATACGAAGTCAGAACAAAAAATTCTTACTTTACTACGACATAGTTTTTGTTTTTAGAAACATCAGACTAACTACAAATCCAAATGTATAACACGACGCCTAGTTGTTTATAAGTAACTCAGCAGTCCTTTCTGTGAAGCTGACATTCGCTTAGCTGATCAAGAAATGCGCGGGATATTATGGAATCTAATCATCCATCCATTGTTTTCACAAGAAAACGAAGGTGGTCTTCATTCTCAGATATGAATCGAGTTCATACCCTCCTTATCTGAAGCCCATTTTAATAGCGTCCTTCCATTTACGTCTAGTACTACCAAGTGGCCTTTTGCCTTCAGATTTTTCCAACTAGAATTTTGCACCAAATTTTTGCATTTCTCATTCTTTACATTTTATCTTTTTATATAACTTTAACTGTTTTATGAGGCCGTATGATCAGTTGTTGGGATTACGCAGAATAAATGCCGGTCTTGTACACATTTAAATCGAATATGCCCCCCCCCCAAGACAAAAGCGTCTTTGGAAAGGATTTGTTTTCCCTACTTGGTCTGAACAAGTTCCTGATAACCACATAAGAAAGACGTAAACGTGGGACTTTCAATTTTCCTTGAGTGTACTTGAGTCTAATGTCGAGTTTTATACAAAATAGTTTTCGTCGTCACATTTTCATCCTTAATTTCCTGTGAAAATCGTCTCTGAGGTGTTGAGTGGCCGTTGCA
>NW_019059872.1:73542-85947 GCF_000696155.1 Zootermopsis nevadensis | reverse complement strand
CGTAAAATCTAAAAATGCGTAACACAGCTATTGAAAAAAAACTATGACCATAACGTCCTCGTATGTGAACGCATTTATGATTTAATGAGTTATGAGCACGAGTAACGGTATAATGTATGTGACAATTTCCTCACATATGATCAAATTGCCTTTATGTCCGTTCTGATGGACCTGTGGGCCCTCCACATAAACGACTTCTCTACTTCTGTAGTTCCAGCGCTGCCAACTATAGACATACAATCGCGTTGTGCTTATGACGGATTGAAATTCGTTTCAGTGGGAAGCATTACACACTGATCTCAGCTACCTGTTGCAAATGGCTTTCCTCTGTTCCCTGGGGAGGACAATGAAATCCCACAGGCCTGACCCAGGCCTAATCATTCCTCCGACCAGGAATGTCGATATTGGAGCCATTGTGTCTCTCTGTCTGTCCGCACGTTTGAATGCTTGCTCAATCCATATGTCATTAGTGCAGACAATGCGTTGGTCCTCTGTCTTACAAAGAGACGAGCGTAATCAGTCATGGATAACATAAAACCTCTGTTAACCAACGCATAAATGTCACAAAAGGGACAGTGCTTATGCAGATGAGCTATGGAAAATGTTTTTCACCGTCTTTGTCGATAGCCGATTGATTCTTATCGAGAAGTCTGGCCAATGAGCTTTTCTTATATTTAAGGATGAAGGAACTAATCGAAACTCAAATTGAAAGGCATGAATGAAAGTTGCCTGGGAACAGAATTGTGAGGAGAATCTTTCGATCTGAGAGAGAAGAAGTTACGGGAGGACAGACGAAATTTCACGATGAAGAACTTTACCAAGTATCATTAAATCAAGGAAAATGAGATGGGCAGAGATTACAGCACGCCTGGGTGAATTTGTAGATGCATACAAAATTTTAGTCGAAAAATCTGAAGGTAAGAGACAACTTTGAAGAACTAAGCATAGATTCAGATACAACAACAACAACAATGATATAGTTATGCCTCACAATAAATTTATATAATACATGTAACACGTGTTAAAGACAAAATGTATTTCAGAAATAGCAGCTGCACTGTGTACCTCAGGGGCAAGGTTTGTCTCAGGTACATGGAGGTCTGTTATCATGTAGCCTGATTCAAAGATCCCTGTGGACCTGTATAAGGACACAGTTCTATTTTATATGGGGATGCTGCGGTCCAAACATGGCACATGTGATTGAAGAAATCTTAATCTGAGGCATCCTGCTTCTTGGCGATTAATCTGATGATCAGATAATTCTACACAAGTATTTATTTATTTTATTCATTACACCACACTTCTATCATACGACCATCATCTTGTGAACAAGTACGATAAAACACTTAATTCAACAAGTCACTAAAAATAAGTTATTACAAACTAAAATGTTATTTACGTCACATTGTGGTTCTACATTTACTCCACAAACTACATGGTGGTCTAGCGGTTAGAACGCTGGCCTTGTAATCCTGGGGTCTCGGGTTCGATTTATAACTTGTGTTGGGCAAGGCTGTGGTCTAGGCAACACGGAGTTTTCCTCCGTGGCATCCCAACAATTACTCCATTCACACACAGAAGAAGGCAATGGCAAACCACTTCTGGATCATCTGCCAAGAACGTATATGAACAGGTCCCAGTCCGAGAAAAGGATGGAAGGATCCTGTTCATATGGACCTGTCGTCAGACAGAACACTAAATAAATAAATTACTACATCCAAGGATCCTTGTCGCAGTTTACATTAATGTATGTTATTCGATACATGTGTGGATTGCATGTTCGTTTGCAAGTTGGCCCAACGCATGTTAATGGATAATTTTTCTGTTCTTGGGGCAACTGAGGTACGTGTTGTGTGATCCAATGTTCCAGCTGCTCTTTGGCTTACGAGTAACGAGCAGGAACAGTCTGGAATGGTAATCAAATGTACCGAATGAGTTGCGTGTCTGCCTTTTGTTTTGGAGCACCCAGCAAAGATTTAATGATTACTAAGTTGCGAGACTTACGTCTCGCAACTTACGACTAGTGTGCTCAGTGGGCTGAATATTGTAATTAAGGCTGATGAAGGGTACAGACCCTAGAAGAAATTTCTGTGTCGTCTCTGACTTTTCTCGAAGTGCCGTGGAGATTCATGACGAGTACACACGTTAATTTGAAGTTTTAAACGAAAGGAGGTTAATATTAATAAAATAAAAGTTTTAACTTTCGGGTGAAACGTAAAATATGTTGGGAATTTATTGAAGATTTCTAACATATACGATGGTTTTTTATAATTCAATATAATGCAACATAAATTATAGGACATGTGAGATTGAATAGACGATGATGATGGTGATCCTGCGGTCTAATAACGTGAAACGTTAATTCACTTAGATTGAGGCGACGTGATTACTTTCAGATGCTCACTTATCATCTTTTGGTCTTCTTACTTCATTCAGTCAATCAATTGATTGGACTTGGTTGGCAGTGTTGAAAGCTGCGTAAGAGCTGATTTAAATAAATCCCCCCCTCCCCCTTTACGGCGTTAGCTGCATTCATATCCGCTCGAGATTCATATATATCGCTTCCATGAAAATGGCGGAAATGGTCGAATTTCAATCAACAGATTTTAACCAAACGTCCTTAAATTTTCACCCATCGATGATACACTTAGAAGTATACGATATTAGACATTTTTTGTCTGCAGGTGTGACAGAATTTGAATACTAATGAAAGAACCGTTTGAACGTCTTTTAAATTGTAATAATAACTTAGTTTTTCTCCCAAATTAAAACATATTAATATAGAACATATCAGAGACTTACCTTCTCAGTTCATATAAAGTACAGAAAATTTGTAACGCTGTGATTTTAAAACGAACGTTAAAATCTGCTTATAATTTGAACCCCTGTAATGTTTTGAAGTGTTAACGTGGGCTTTCTTTAAAATTATCAAATCCCAGAATATGGCGGCTATAATTACAGGTACAATATATTTGTTTTGCAGTTTTATACTGTTTAGGAAAGCGTTTACCTTACAAATGGAGATGAGATTAATTTACCAACGGGTAGTGTTCTCTGTACTTACGCCCTTTCGTGGTTAGTGACATGAATTTTAACCAACAACCGGAGACCATTTGCTGCCAGCTGCTTCACTATTGATCCTTCAGTACACGGAAATACCCACAACCAAGGACCATACTGACTCCTGCGTACGATTCGCCGATGTTGATAGATGCTAAAGGCTGGGATTAGGAAGTTCTGAGGCCTTTTTTTGGAGCGGAGTGCGACAACTGTATACAACTCAATGTCAGCCGATCCAGAAATATGCAATACCCACTTTTGGAGCCCACGTCTGAGGGAGGGTGTCGTCGTAGTCGTCCTTTACAATTCATTCTTAAAAGGGATGCCTGGTGGGAACTCTGATCGCTGTCCCACATTACCAACCGCATTTCTGCTACATTTTTATAAGGTAGGAGGCGTTAGAGGATATACACCTTTATTCTGGAGGTGCAGGATTAGAGGGTCAGGATGAGTCCCTCTTTAGATGTGTCTGGGATCGAACGCAGGGAGAGTAGGCTATTTTTGGTTTTCAAGTTGTCGTATTTGGTATAGAATCAAATACACGGAATGTACTTGTTTATCTGATGTGTTGTTACGTGTCGTATGACAACAACAACAACGATTAATCAGGCACATGGTAGCCGTCTCCAGTGACCTTTGCGATGTTTCTCCTCACACTTACTTCAACCCCCTGGAGAAGAATTAATTCCTTTCATCTAATGTAAGCTTAATACGGTGGTCGTTAGGTAAGTTACGGATTTCCTTCGTCGAGTCTCTTCAACTCGCATTTCAGGTTAATTTCCCCTTTCTCGTTGGACCTTTCATATTGTTCTTTCGCCGTTGATGTTTCATACCCCCTACACAAACGATAACGTCTACCCGTATCCAGTGAATATAATTCCATGTTCATTCAGTTTGTTCATTCAAATGCGGAAGGAAGGAAGGTAATCCATGCGAGCACGCGATATTACAGGTTAAACAAATGGATTCGATGACTACAGCTGAAGACCTGGTTAACTTTTTACAAAACGGCGGCTTTCAGTTTATCAGCAGGACGTGTGGCATTCAGGTGGCTTCTGAAACTGGCATTTAATGAGAGACGAGAATTAGCATTGAGGATAAAAAAAATTGAATATGCTTTCAAAATTACAGTAGCTACTAACGATTCAGACAAACTCGCAAGGTAATCAACTCGAATCATTCTTTCCGGTTTTAGTCAGGACAATTATCTACGCGACTCTTCCCACATCAGACATAATATTACTCATATCAACCTCTTCAGCTGATACAGTGTCTTTATATAACATTATTTAACTGACATCTTTTTTAGACACTTATTTTCTACAAAAGCTTCTTCGCGGTATAATCGTGACCCTGTGTAGCATGAGAACTTATTATCTGAAAAATACTCAAACTTATTGCGCCATCGCCCTGATGATGGAGGCAACAAGGACCACCGAAACGTTGGTAAACTTGTATCAGAGTACACGGCACTACAACCCAGAAGACAGCCATCTTCGGACTCACCGCCGTGGAAACCTCAAATCGTAGTTTATGTAATTTATTTTACTTCGTCTAAACTCCCTGGATCTGGGATTCCCTTTCATGCTTCGTGGCGTTTGTTCACTGTGTTGTAGTAAAGAGTCTGCATCTGGAGACTCGGATCTTTGCGCGGGATATACCTATATATACTTTGTAAGCAGTGGCTTCGGGTCAGACTCTGGCATAATGTCTGTGTCTTGTCTGTCACTTATCTAATTGCTGTCTGAGCCATCTGACAAGCTACCTATTGGTGCTCGTTCGCTGTAGCTTCTGTTAAGTGATCCGCCCGAAGAGTGACATGCACAGCCACCCCCAGGGCCCTTCAAGTCGTCAACATGGTGTACTGTCCTCAACATTTAGCCATTAATACTACGAGAAATCAATACGACACTCCAAACTTTTACAAGTTAAAAAAAACAGCATCTCTGGCCTCTACATGAATGTCTTCAGTCAACCTGAGCGATTAGACTAGAAAAAGAAACGTTTGATTTAGAACTCCCGCTTGGTATTTTGAGATACTGGGTTCGAATCTCATCCGGTCTGGATTTTTTATGGTTGGTGCTAGTATGACGTGGTCGGTCACTTACCAATCACTTTGGTACTCAGATGTGTTTCTCGTTTAACACCTTCAGCTGTCACGCGTATCTACTGAGAAGCAAGACATGTTAAATTTAAGACACGTACTCTAAGATTAAGTCAAATTCCTTGAACATTTCTTAAGCTGTTTTAGCGTACTCTGGTTTAATAATAGACAGCGTGGTTATGATTAATTGATCTTCAGCTGTCATGGATGAGGCTTAATGATCACTTCCGATTCTGAATAATTCTCAAAGTAAACACAAGTGTACGACACGTGAAATAATGGAGGTAAAGCTCTGTCTCCCCCCCCCAAACGCCTACATGGCGCATAGTGGGACAGTTTTACTTTACTAATACTATTTTATTAAGCTTAAAACTACCCTCCTCTCACTTCATTCCTCTTAGGCTCTGATATTCTCCTAAACACACTCTGTTCTCAGACGCCTCCGATCGGGAAAGTACCTTAAATTATTTTATGATCTTTTCTTCTAAATTATTTCTAAATCTTTTTTTCTTTCCAGGATCGATAAATAAGCCATGGCCTAAATAAATAAATACGTGTGAATATATCTCATACGAATAAATTAAATTTTCTGTATGACACCTAAATTAAGGCTTTCCAGAAAGCAACTCGTTTCTGTGTGTTGTGACGTAGGACGCAGTGAGACCGCTGGACGCCCCCGGAAACTGCTCGTGAGGAGGACCTCCTTGCAGCTGCTGCGGTTTTGGTGGCAACGTACCCCCAGTTTAATCGGTTCTGTCAGGGGTTTCTCTCCGCTTGAAATATGGGACGACTTCTGCATGTCGTCACAGTAATGCGTTCGCTAGAAATTCCCCTAGAGATAATGAAAAGGGAATTACTTATGTAATGTGAATCACTATGTGAGCGTAATGAGACGCCTCTGGTGTGCGCCACTGAATTCCATACTTGATGGAAGGACAAGTTGGTCTGAAGGGGGGACGGGCCGATCCCCCACATACAGGATCTCGTCTTTGACATTCGCCACGGTATTTGTGACCGTGGACGACACGTGTCAGAAATGGAATACTCTTCTAATAAGGAATAGCCCTGTTACGAACCACCACGTACGCCTTATGACTCTGATGTCAAGGTGTGTTTGCTCTGTTCTGTTCTGTTTTGCGGTAGTAGCCGTCTAAAGCATTTTATTCTCACAAAGAATAAATGTTTCTTCATTGTGGTGTTAGATGCGAGGTACCTTATTTTTCAGGGGACGGAAGATTTCTTGTCTCAAATATTTTTTTTAAATAAAAGTTTAAAAGTGGTTACAGGGAACATTAAACCATTTAACTAACTCCATGTAACACAGATCCGTTCTCGAGAAGCTGATAGTCGCTGAGTAGTTCTAGATTCCAAGCCTCTTGTAGAACCCAATGGTTCACGGCCATATTTAGACAGTTCATAACATATCGATTCTCTACAGTGATGATTTGTTTTCGTTCCATCAATCTCCAAGCAGAAAGACCACCCATTGTCCGCTGTCTGAAGTTGCTTATTCAGTGAGTCACCTTTTCTTTCCGCAACTTAACGGGTACTGGGATCCTTTCCCGGGGCGTGACGCTAACCACTCAGTCCCACTAGAGTCGAGGTCTAGAATGAGTAGGAGCTATACACCTCTTCCCCCAAGCGCCTGCATGGCGTATAGTGGGACATCTTTACTTTGTTTTTTAACTTAGGGAAAAACCAGGCATTGTGTACTTCAGGTGTCGTATACAATTCTTAGACACTTTATGAAAATTTCTAAAAAAACACTTTGTTCCCTTTTTATTTTGTACAGTTCCTGGACATTTCGTACAATACCAGATTTTGTTTTTTTTTCCTTTGAAGCTAAATCTGCTCACGCAGTAAAGAAAAATTCACGGAAACTGTGAAAAATATATTGTTGTGATCTTATCTTTGTGTACCTTTGTGTTGGCATTTTTCTTCCTGTCATATGTAAACTGTGTTGAATCTATAAATAGTACAATTTATACAAGGAAATGGCGAAATCTCTTATTCTTCGCCCGAGTCTCTTTTAAAGTAACCCTATTTAAATAATGAAATTCCTTATTTTTTGTGAATTTCGTGGCAATATATTCGTATGTGTGAAAAATATTGACACAGACGAATCTCCAAAATCAGATTACTTTTTAGTATTGCTCGACACCAAGAACTGCCCTTTCCAAAATCTCATTATCCCTGTAAAATAACTACCAACGTGATAATGTACAAACTTTTCCATCGTCAGCCTCAGAGTGGCGCTCTGAAATGACAGAGGCCGCGTTGCCTAAAACACGATTTGTTACGCTGTGTGTTTCAAACACATTTAGTCTCAGTTAACTAACCATCATAACCTAAAACAATGCAACTGTTAAAGTTCATTAATACGCGGTGACAAAAGAACCACACACAATACTAATGAAATAGTGAGGTTTGTTATGTTGGCAGACCTTGCGACCCAGTTACGTCATTTACTGCTGCGACAAAATTGGATTCAAAGTAATTAACGTGTTAATTAATTTTCTGGTCTCGGAGTTGGTAAAACTAACTTGTGCAGGAATTTCAACCTGCTTTAGTTCAACGCCACAACACAAGAGCTCGGCCAACTAAGTATTGAATTTGTTATAAAAAAAATGGGTGTAATAATTAAACAAAGACGGTTTTAACAGTAATCGTCGTTCCTCTACTTAATTTTCTTCCTGAAATGAAACTGTTCTGTGACTTAGTTTGTATTAAGACAACGTGTGGAAATCATTCATTCACTGTTTTGAACCATCGTCATCGCTTTAATCATCATCACAATATATAGGTTACGCAAACCATCATTCTGAACACCACTGTAAACGGTATACCATTTACCCTCAATCGATATAGTCACCAAATCCATGTGGGTATCATAATCATCATAACTACTGAGATTAAACTTATGAGAAGGACCCGGATTGCTATTGGAAGTACCGAAAGACAATCAAGGCTTTCGGGCGAAATATAGACTTTTTCAGTTACGCCGTGCTCAGTCAGTTCATGCTGTATCTGCGCTCATTTATCCATTATTAATTTCGGTGGGATCCTCCCATCTACGTCTATGTCTCTCAAGTGGTCTCTTTCCCGCAGATTTACTGGTCCACTTTTGTTTTAATTTGTCGTTTATTCTTTGATTGGTGCGTTCTCTACGTGTCTCAATCTTCTTGAGTTAACCACCCTAAGAATAGTGGACGAAGTTAAAAACCGATACAGCTCCTAAATATGTAATTCTTGTAAGATTTGAAGTTTTCACAGCGGTGGGTATGAAGATTTCTGCCCTGATGACGGAGGCAGTATGACCTTTGAAACGTTGGTAAACTTCGATCAGATTACAGAGCGCAACAACCCAGAAGACGGAAATCTTTACGTAATTCTTGTCAGTGCTGTTCAATTTTCCTCCACAGTGTGTTCTAAAATGTACTCATTCTCTTTCATCCTCTGACTGAAAGAATAAGTTTAATATTCGTACATAATATATACCAGTGTAAGTTCTTTTATATGGTGCATGGAGAGATTACAAAGATTCTGTCTAAATTGCAGACCTTCTCCTGAGTTGTTGTTGCACCATGCAGTGTGGTAGACGTTTACCGATGTCTAAGTGGTGCTTGTTCATTGATGATTAATTATTCATTAAAACAGTACGGACTGAGCTTCTGACAACCGTTTAATAAGAATTTTGTGTACTTTGTTATAGAGATAATACCGTTTTGACTAATAAATTAACTTTATCATCATAAATCAGTTGCTGCTAGAATTAAAGAACGATAAGCGACATTTAACATTTTGGAACAGATCCGCTCCGTTGGATTACAGGTAGCAGACTGTTTTAATTCCGTGTTGAAGGTAGAGACTGGTTGGATGAAGCCGCTAAGGTCAGATTTTGAACAGACTGTTAAATAATTTAGAACTAAGTATATTATCAGGTAGCCCAATTATTTGGCAGTACGATAATCTTGCTAATCATCATTCCAGCCTTCCTCGTTGCGATGATTCTGGTTTCACCGATATCGCCACCTTGATCTTTCCGAATTTGTCGTCTGCGTCCAACAGTTCCCGGTGACGGCGTGGCAACGGTGTTGTCGTCCTGACACACTTTGCCATAGCCAAGAAATCTGAACGCCGGATTTTCAATCCTTCCGACTTCAGATGAGATTCATCCCCCGAGTTCTTAAGTGTTTTCTACTGATCGTATTTCGCCACTTGCTGACATCGGAGCAAATGGTTTCAAGAGGTTCTGGGTTCGATAACAACTGAAGTCCAGGCACCTGATGACAGATGTTGATTAAAGTCTTGAAACGTCGTGTGCATAAAATATGCCTCACTCTGTAGACAGTGTCCAATAGGATATTTGTTTAACAAGTCAGCAGTTGTCACAAACCTTTGCAGAATTGTTTTCTAACTTCGTTTCTTCAGATGATCTCTTTAATTCCAATAAAGGCATAAACGTAAGTGTAAATTTTTTACCACGCAAGAAACACTTATATCAGGCCGTATTTTATAAGACACTTTATCTTTATTAAACATTTATACTATTAGTGCCGAAACAGTTAGCCTTGTAAAGTAACATGCATAAAATTATATACAACTTTACAGAATAATGGGGAACCAAACGAAAAATATATATTAAAAGTATCTGTCGTTATACGTAGCCTTCGTTATAAACGAAGTTAAATTCTCTCGGTATTAAATTTTGCAAGAGATTAAATTATTAAAAGTCAGAGTATGGCGAATGGATTCTTTTGAGTTCTGTGTTATAAAATGTTCCACTTTATTTAACCTAACAAGAGCTCCAGAGAATTTCCGTGGGCAGTTAAAACATAATTTCTCTTTTCAACATGCCATTTAACTTCAAAGATTGTTCGTAAAAAAAAATATAGCAGTTTAAAAAGTAACGCCGCTTTCGATGAAGTATGTGGAAGGGAAATTCGATGCAAATATCAGTTTGTGGCGTTTACAATTTCGAGCCAATGGGAAGTTCGCTTCGTAACAAAATTATAAAAATTGATTCACGTCACATGCCGTTTCTTTAAATTGACTGAACGACGATTAATAATTACGAATAAAATTCAATAAACTTTTTAATATTATTTGCTGTCTTGTGAATATAACTGTCTAATTTTCTTATCAAATAGGCGGATGTCCACCACGTCTGTAATATATAAATAATACACAATTTTGAAATTTTCTGTGGGTCTAATATATAAGCCTGCAATTAAAATGCGGATTCTGTTGTTATTTAACGACGTCATACCAAACATGGGTAGTACGGAGTGTAAAGTTTAATTCTAAAACTGTTGTAAAAATGAATGTCGAGAGGATTGGATGTGAAAGTGGCTGACTGGCTGGCTGATTTGGTTGATAGTTTTGCGTTTATATTTTAAAATTCCTTCGAGAGACCGAATACAATCACGGCGCGTTCATTTGAATAATTGTCTGTGGCGGAATTCGACAGAGATACTTTTCTGAGTGTAAGACACGTCTTAGAGCATCCATAGGTAACAAGCAAAGTTTCATTAGTGTAATAGGGTCGTGTTTTAAACGTAACATCCTATAGCATCCGACAGCATTTACTTGGATGTTATTTCTAATGCAAAAGACAGACGAGCGCCCTTTGAAATTTATTATAGTGCACGGGGCGAGAGAATGACTTTCTGTCAGCTTCCACTTAATTTTATTGTTTTAATGGGGCGCAACTTAAGAATTATGTTGAACGGATAAATCCCATGACACGTCCATTTTAACTCATTCGGCCCTGCATATCGCATAATCTCTTAAACGACACTCCGCGGTTATTTAATTAATTAGTAAGCAGTCAGTGATTACTGTAATAAATAAAGAAAAATTCTTCACATTAGCTAATAGCTTGTACTTGTTAATATGTATAATTTTCCCGTTCGTTGTGTCTGACATCTGATTTACGTAGTTGTGCTTTGTATTAAGCAGCTTAATATAGTTTCCACAATGATTTAGTAAATCTCAACAACGCAGATAATAACAGTTAAAAGTCTTGCAGTTTATTAAAGAGGCTGAATTTTTCCTGCCGAGTCGCGACATAGATTTTCGATATGTCCAAGAATTATTGGAATTTTTATGTCGGATTTCTCTCGAATGTTCTTCCACACCGTGATTGCCACGTGACGTCACATTTCCGAGGCGGGTTACTTATTGGAAAGTAATGGTAATTTTAGAGAGGTCTTTCCATCCTGGTGGGCTAAGCTTTCGACCATCTTCATAATCGCTCTGTTCCGTGGTGAAAGGTTATTCTTGTATCACTCCGTTACGTCACCTCCGGAGTCAGCAACTGACAGTCTTAGAATGTAATGTCACAAATATTTGGCTTATAATAGTAAACGCCAGATCTATATTTTGATCTTTTCTGGTCATGTGGACTTCCATATTGTGTAGATATAACGAATAATAAGTTCACTTCAACACTTTTATCACAAAAGTCGTGTTAAACGTACCAAAGAAATCATCGTGGATTACAAAGTCGGAGTGGAAAATTAAATTTGTAAGAAATTAAGTATAAAGATGAACACATTGAAAAGTAATGAAGTGAGTAGTGGGTGGGTTTCATATAACCATATAATATGGTAGGTTGCATGATAACGTGTTGTTATAGTATTATAGCTGATGTTGTTAGGTTCAGAAATATTTTGTGTTTAGTTAGAAAACAGGTATCTTGTTCAGGATGCCCCCAGTTTCCCCCATTAAGTCGTCGTTTTGGCAGTCGCCGTCCATTTATAAGCATGTGAACCCCACTCTTGGGGAGTGTGTGTGTTCTACACAAAGTAACACTCTTATGTTTGTAATGGGAGGTGCAGCATGGACGTGTTTTTAAATTACAAAATACAATCATATATATATAGTCTGATTTGATTTTTTTTTATATTGCAGACAATAGTAGGCGATAATTGTGCCAGCTTGCATTATTAAAATCGAATACATGGGACAAATGAAATGGCATTAGTTAGTATGCAGTTTCGCATAGTTAACAAAAAAATCAAGAAATTAGACCAATACACAAACAATGGCTTCGCATATGAATAGACTGACAACTGAATGAATAGTTACTTTAGATTAATGGGCTATAGTTTTGGAATCCTTCACGCACAATGTGTACGTACCTGACATTATAATGAGTGACTGGATCATATGCATTATTTTTATCCTTTGCTAATTAATGTGTTTTTTTTTCGTTTCGGTATTAATGTCCTTTATTT
>NW_019059872.1:61507-73505 GCF_000696155.1 Zootermopsis nevadensis | reverse complement strand
TTCTCGCCAAACTCACTCAGAGTGATGAAACATGGTGGATGAGATGGGCGGATCATGCAGCATGGATGGGAGAGATGAGAAATTTACCCACAATTTTAGTTGGTATGCGTGAAGGAAAAAGACCGCCCTGGAGAATTAGACTAATTGTAGGGATAATATTAAAATGGGTTCGTTGCATATGGGGGTGTGATATGGATTCATCTTGTTCAGGATACGTACCAGTGGGGGGGATGTTGTTAGCACGGTAATGAACTTTCGGGTTTTTTAAAATATTATAAATTTTATAACCCTAGGAAAGTTTGACTTATCAACAAGGTTTGTGCTACCTGGAAGTCCAAGTTTGTCGTCACTGACATCCGTGTTTCAACTTGTCGTGCCATTCATATTTGATATTGCATTCCAGCCTTTGTGATCTGTCGCCTTTTGTCAGTAATTGGACTGTAGACTTAATTCAGTTACAGTGTTCCCAGAACTTAAATGTAAGTAACTTTGGCTATATTATATGCCCTAGCTAAATAATCCCGTCACCAGTTTAAGAAATATTTAGTATTATGTTCTTTTTACGATTAATTTAAATTTTTAATTAGTAACGATAATTTTTTTTGGTAACTATCCTATGGCACTGCATTTCCGCCAGCTAATTTGTATGCGGTAAGTTTACTTATCTCAGTAGTGATGACGTGACCCTCGAATGTCATTTTCATATTTGCAACTTCTCCTCTATTTGAATACGAAGCCAAATTTATTTTCCTGATGAAAAGTCAGATTTAATACGTTTATGGCAGTCTCTTTCCCGTTTTATCTTAACTCGGTCGTACGCTTCGGAGATGTTCCGTTTCTTTGTTCCTGTTGTCTTCTTGCCTTGTAATGGCAGGAAGTCATTAAAAGTGACGTCTTTTCTCGGAGCGTATCAATGTTCTGGTGAGAAGGGGGCGTTTGTTCTATCCCCCGATCCTGTCATGTTGGTCCACTGCATAGTATCGAGAGTCATCATCAGCTTGCTGTTGATACTGTGACAGCACACGCTTAAGAATGTGTCGTTGTCAGCCCCTAACAACGGAAGTAACTCGATTCCCATTAGCCAAGATTTTCACCATAACGGGGTCGACATTTGTGACGTGATCTTCCAGTATCCGGACGATGGAAGAGCTTCTTGACATCGCTTACGTGGATGTACCATTAGGAGGGTAGATGAGGCATCAGGGGGGACACATTTCTGGTGTTGTGGTACTCAGCAACTCAATTGAGAGTTTTTGTTCCGCGCTTAATTTATGGGTAAAATTAAGGGTTTGTTTCTACAGATCCATTTTCGCTGTAGCTTAATTTTATGTACAAATCCTTCTTGATGTCTCGTATGGTAAAGACGAACACCCGTCAAGCCACGAATAATATAAAATCTCTTTTGTTTTTCTTCGCTGGTCGCAGTATCTTCCGTTTTTGTGGCAGAAGAGCACTTGCGGTTGTCGAAAGCAATGCATGGGGAAGCAGCCACCACGGTCGCCCATTCCCCACAGACTCTCAAGAGACATGCTTTTATCCTATAATGTTATAAGTATTAGTAACTTCACGCTAAAATTTAGCCTTAGTCAGTAGCACCGCACTCAAATGGCACTAATGGACTTGAACTTAACTGAAATTAGGTGAAAGCCGAGGGAAAGACTTTCTTTCTCCCCTGAAATTTAATAAATTACAAAGGACTTTCCTGCAATCGAGTTAACGCCCTTACAAGATGTATTGCATAGTGTGTGTGTGTCCATTTCAGGTATCAAATTTTTTTAAAAAATATTATAAATATTTACTTGGCGAGAAACAAATACTAATATAATACAAAAAATAATATTTCAAGTTCTCACGTCGATGAGCATGAAGTTGGCTTATTCTGTAATGTTTCGCCGTGTTTTCTCGTAGAAATTGACATGTTTTAGAAATATTTATCGTCTCCATCTACAGGGCGATTTGCACTGATAATATAGGCCGTAAGCACCTCTGAAACGTCATTCAATTTTTAGGGGACTACACGGTTGAACATCCAGATGACTGAAATTTGTAAATGTGTGCAAGAAGTCACAATCAACTCTGGTCGGAGGAGATGCTATAAAATTGAGGTTAGGTTAGGTTTTGACTTATTTGTTTCTCTCCTTCCTCAAAACAGACACATTGCTTATTTTAAGTAACTTTTTGTGTGTGTGATGCAAATTCTCTTGATTCGTTGCTGTTCGCAGAGAACTGTCGGAAAACAGATAAAAAGTTTTGTTTTGTGTTTTACTTAAGAATTTGATGATTCACGGCTAGCGTCCTGTTGCTTCTTAAATCGCTCCTCGCAAATTTAGTGTACTCCACTAAGTACACCTTTCCAGTCCCCTTTCATTTGTTATCGATAATTTATTGTTTTATTTGATTGTTTATATTTTTTTGTAAAACTTTCAGCTAGGCGTTTCATACATATGTGTATATTTGCATGTGTGTAGTGAGGTCTGGTTTATATTTACGACTTCAAATGAAGTTCCAGGCGCCGTGCCATCTCCCATTAGACTGTTGTGCACATAAACTTTTTTTGGTTTACGATACCTGTATGCATGGATGAAAGCTTTTCGCTCATTCCCCATTCATGTCAAAGGTACTCGCCACAACCCCGGGCTCCCCCTTGTTAAGAAGGATATATTTGCATCAATGTTATGCGGGCTTTGGTGTATACCCAGTGATATAGTATAACTTCGCTGTCTCGCGAGTATCACCTTTCCCCTACGTCATTGTATCAGCAACCTCATTAAAATTTCGGTCGAGATGTGTTTTTTTTGGGTTTTTTTTTGTTATATTCAAAACTTTTTTTGCGAATATTGGGTGAGTGTATAGAATGCAAATTAGATGTCAATTACTGTTACTGATACCATGTTTACTTAGACTTGTGGACTTTTATGCATTTACATTCTCTTCTGAACTTATCGATTTAATATGGATATTTACAAGATATCTACAATCAATTTTGTTGTCATTCACAATTGTTTAAGGACCTCTTACCATAATTTATCTGTCTGTCTAACCGTTTAAAATAAAGCCGCTATGGATGAACGGATTTTTTTTATAAATTTTGACATCTTAAAGCCTTCTTAATTCTTAAGACCGTAAGATTGCCTATCTCCACAAGAACTATTGAGTGGGTCTGAAACCTTTCAGCCCTTAGTTTTAATTTAAAGTATACTTAATATTACATATAGCGCGTTCTTTTCGAGGTCCGTGTTTCGTTTGCAATAAAACCACGACAGTGAACTTTATGAACATACAAACACCTCTTTCAAATCTTGTACATCTTGTCCCATCTTAAGACAGGAAGACTTAACACCGATCATATGTCGTAAATTGCGCACTGTCTGACAAACGACGTTTAGGTAGCTGGCTCTACTTCCTTATTTAGACTGTTGTGATTGTATTGATAAGTTTTTAGGCCGTCGATAGTAATGTGAAGAGCCAGTCTCGTTTCATCATTCCAGATTGCCTAACTGCCTTCTAATTTCAATAGTTGATATTCAGTCATTAAATAGCGTATTAGTAATTCATTGCTTTGTTATCACAAATGCGGCTTCGTTAAGTAGATTAAATAATTATTACGTCTGAACTTCAATAAAAATTGTGCACTACGTCAGTAAAATTCTGTAGCTCATTTGGTCTGGTATGGTTTGGCCCCCACCAATAGTTTATAACAAGTATAAAACAGTTTCGATATTTACTGGTATACATTTTTTAACCAAAGGTTGTAAACAATTTAAAAATTCATTTACATCCACGATTTATGAGCATCGTCAAATGTTAAAAAACCTTTATTGAAAAGCTAGTTACGTGTTGCAAAGTTAGTTGCCTCTAGTACAAATAACCCTGAAGCTTTAATATAATAGAAATTAATTTGATAATTTTATATGTATGAAACTTTTGTATTGTTCTGGTCGTATGATTTTACCAACTCCTGCTCTGTGATTTAGGATTTACAGATGGATATATAATTATTGACATACCGGATATTATAAATAAGTGATCTTTTACCGCTGGGTTAGTTTATTATGTAGGCCCGTATGTTGTTCTGTTAACAGCCTATAAACAGAAACATGAGTTCAATCTGCTCAGGAAATAAGCTCATATGCCAGAGGTTCTGGGTGATCACAGACAGGAGACCGGTTTCCATAACATTCAGATTTGTAATTCACATTAATTATCATTATAGAGAAAGCAAGAAGTTGTAACAAATGTACTTCCATAGAAAAAGTGTAATGCTGTTTATGTTTTACTAATCGTTTTAATACTCGTCACAGGCCTCGTTTTTATTTTGGGTGGGACCGATTTTCTGAAGTTTCTCATTTTTTTTTAATCGTCCATGTCAATATTGCTATATTACGAAGATTTCTGTCTTCTGGGTTGTTGCGCTGTGTAGTCTGGTCGATGTTGACCAACGTTTCTGAGGTCATACTGCCTCCGAATATATTCATCGCCCTGATGACGGAGGCAGTATGACCTCTGAAACGTTGGTTAACATCGACCAGACTACACAGCGCAACAACCCAGAAGACAGAAATCTTCATACTCACCGCTGTGAAAACCTCAGATCTTACATTGCTATATTACCTTCGGATGTACGGTGACGAAACGTCGGGTAGCATAAAAGCTGGGGGATATCTTGAAAAGTTTAGTGTGTTCTCAAGGACACTGCTTAATAGAATCATGGGACCTCAGTATCTGTTCGTCCGTCCGTCCGTCCGTCGATTTGAAACTAGGCAGTCTGCATGATCCGGGGTCAGTGTTGGACCACATTGTCGCAGACGTGTTCCAGAGCGCTGGCAGGTGAAATCCTCGTCGTAGACACTAATGATGCCTGATTCCGGGGTGTGCAAACAGCTTGTTATCTCACTGTTTCTCTTCATTATAAAGCCACTACGTACGCTGGTCCTTGCAGTCTGAGTGGGCGTGACTTTGTGGTGGCTGGAGACGACGTTCAGGTCACTGTTCCAGATATTCGTCGCTTTAAAGAGACGTGCACCGACGGTCGTTAGAGTTGCGTGTTAGTGTCGTGGATCATTTAACGGAACTTTAGTTCTTTAGACGACACCGGATAACTAGACTTTTATATTCTTTCTAAAGAGAATGATTCATAACACTTATGATTAGACTTAAGGCTACATTCAACCCCGAAACTGTAAGCAGACGTAACCTGCTGCAGCCTAATAGTTTTCAAACATATCGACTGATTTTCAAGAAACTTATGATGAACGTTTCTGACAACGTCCAAGGTTTGGATGTATGCTCGCAGTTAATTGTGCAGATATTAATGTTTACTTTTCGCCATGAGGACAATTTAATTTTCAGAACCCCGTTCTGAAAGATAAAGCTATCATGAATGTATATTATAATTTCCTTGTAGGCCTTCGATGTGCTAGCCTATTATTTATGTAAGACTTGAGGTTCTCACAGCGATGAGTATGAAGATTTCTGTCTTCTGGGTTGTTGCACCGTGTAGTCTGGTCGATGTTTACCAACGTTTCAGAGGTCATACTGCCTCCGTCATCCGAGTATGAAGATTTCTGTCTTCTGGGTTGTTGCACCGTGTAGTCTGGTCGATGTTTACCAACGTTTCAGAGGTCATACTGCCTCCGTCATCCGAGTATGAAGATTTCTGTCTTCTGGGTTGTTGCACCGTGTAGTCTGGTCGATGTTTACCAACGTTTCAGAGGTCATACTGCCTCCGTCATCCGAGTATGAAGATTTCTGTCTTCTGGGTTGTTGCACCGTGTAGTCTGGTCGATGTTTACCAACGTTTCAGAGGTCATACTGCCTCCGTCATCCGAGTATGAAGATTTCTGTCTTCTGGGTTGTTGCACCGTGTAGTCTGGTCGATGTTTACCAACGTTTCAGAGGTCATACTGCCTCCGTCATCCGAGTATGAAGATTTCTGTCTTCTGGGTTGTTGCACCGTGTAGTCTGGTCGATGTTTACCAACGTTTCAGAGGTCATACTGCCTCCGTCATCCGAGTATGAAGATTTCTGTCTTCTGGGTTGTTGCACCGTGTAGTCTGGTCGATGTTTACCAACGTTTCAGAGGTCATACTGCCTCCGTCATCAAGACGGAAATCTTAGACTATTTATTCCTTGCTGATTAATAGGCGTATGCGTGATTTTTCGACAATTTGAGATAATTTTGTCAAACATAATCACTTTTGAAGTACTCAATGAAATGAAATGTAATGATTGGATCAAAACTGTGTCATCTTTTTCACTTTTTATATTTTAACTTATTCTGTGTTCAGTAATACACACCATCGAGTATTTTATTGTAGTAATTCTAAACATTCTTGAAGCTGGGAATTACAGTTAATTATAACGTTTGGTTTTCATCAAAACGTCCTAATAATTGTCTGTTATATGACAAGTTTCAATAACCAATAACCAAGGTGGAGGATTTGAAGTTCTCAGGGCTGTGAATACGAATGCGTTGTCTTGTCGAAGTTCGCCAACATTTAAGGGGTGTTGCTTGCTGCATCCAACATCATCGTTGTATGTGTGTTTATGTTTTATGAAATATTAAGAATATATAGTGTATGTACAAGCAAGCATGGCTGAATACACCATCTGTAGTTATTTTCGAATTTACAGAAGGGGCAATCTGTTAAACGCAAATATTTTAAATAAAAATGTTAACTTATTTATTCTTATATTCGCAGATATTAGGGCGTTAGTTTAATTATATATTACATAATTTTCTACGTGGAATCGTCTCGTAATAGTAATTGTAATTTGAGTTTAAAAGTTTATAATTTACACCTGATGACGGTTTGATAAACCGAAACATGTTGTGAATGTTCCGATGTAAATCGAATGCTCGATATGGAACATAAGATGATATTTTAATCATTTTAATTATCTTATCTTACTATTTTATTGTGATTTGACGGTAAACAAATATAATAACTGAAGAAAAACTTATCTTTTAACCTGAACCTCCTCTTGATACTTCATAATAGCCTTCACCTTGCAATTCTTGTTCCGGAAAATGTGCTTGTAACACGGTGTATTTAGGGCACACATCCAAAGTGCTTACATAAGTTACACAGCAAAGATCAGTATCAATTATACGCAGAAATGTATCGTGTGTCGTATTACGTGCCAATTTAGGCTTGTTGCGGTATAAATGGCTTCTGACAAACGTGCGAGTTGGTTCCGTAGAAATGCGTCAGACGGACAGAACCGAATGCAGGAAATCGGTTACTGCGCTAAATGTTTTTGTAGTACGTCATAGCATCTTGAGACGAATTCTGAAACTTAAAACCTGCGTCATTAAGTTTTACACTTAATAGGAACGTAACAGAATACTTCTTCGTAACCTAGTAGTCGCTTAGCTGATAATTTTCCCCTTCGTAACCCCAACTTTCATCGCCGTAAAACTGATAATAAAAAATAGCCAACACAACTTTATTCAGAAAGAGTAACTTTTCTTATATTTTTGTGCCTTGGTTTAATCACAATAGGATCACCTTCAACTAGCGAGCGTTAAGTATGTTGTAAATGTAACTTAGACGGAAAGACCTCTTATACAGAGATTCGTTCACACATTTATTCAGTACGATGATTAAATTTCGAGTGTCCGTGAACCAACTATTACCCTCCATAGCTTTCTTTCTTTCCTTCTTTCTTTTTTCTTTCCTTTCCTTTTTCCTTCTTTCTTTCTTTTTCTTTCCTTTCTTTCCTTCCTTCTTTTTTCCCCTTCCTTCCTTTCCTCCCTTCCTTTCTTTCCTTCTTTCTTCCTTCCTTTCCTCCCTTCCTTCCTTCTTTCTTTCCTTCTTTCTTTCTTTCCTTCCTTCCTTCTTTCTTTCCTTCCTTCTTTTTCTTTCCTTTCTTTCTTTCCTTCCTTCTTTCTTTTTTCTTTCCTTTCTTTTTTCCTTTTTTCTTTTTCTTTCCTTTCTTTCCTTCCTTCTTTCTTTCTTTCTTTCCTTCTTTCTTTTCTTCCTTCCTTCTTTTTCTTTCCTTTCTTTCTTCCTTCCTTCCTTCTTTATACGCACTTGCCAAGTTTGCCCTGTAAGAATTCTTTCTCGTTCTTCAGCATGCCACGTGTCGATATCAGCAAGTAAGTATTAACCTCACGCGTTCATTGTAAAACCCGAACTGCGTTTCGGAACGGATTGGGATCAAATTAGTCCGTGGAGATGTTCCCAGAGGACTGCAGAGTCTTCTGGCCATTTTGGTTGGAATAAACTTAAGGTTTGCTTGGAGAATTCCAAGTGATGAAAGTGGCTAAAATATTAACCACCTTCATGGCATGTGATCGTCTCTCAGTGATGAAACTAACGTAGCTGATCGTTACGTCATGATCCGATTACACACACACACAGGTAGTTGGATTCAGTCCTACTCAGTTTAGTCAACTTCATGCCCCATTTTCGTCTGTCCTTCTGTAGTAGTCACGTGTGGAAATGTTCCAAATCCCAGGTTAGCAGCAAGAAACTTATAAAATGTATCTTTTTGGGAGTCATTCTGCGCAATGGGTCGCGATTCTAGTGACATATTTTGAAACACTGTGGTTCTCAGTATGCATTCGCTTTCTTTATCTGGTGTAATATGATTTATTTTAAGCCAGTTTCCGTTTATGCATATTTATATATTCTTCTCTTTATGTCAGTTACTTCAGTACAACATTTTTCCACACAACTCGGACGATTTGTTGCTATATATTAATTCTTATGTCTTTATTTAGTTAATTTATTAATGTTATCTTTTATCCGTTCTTCTATTTTCTGTAATTATTATCGTGGTTACTCAGTTAGGACAAAAAAAAAATAAATGTTGAATTATTAGGATTACCCCAATTATCATTTCCATCAAAATCATCACCGCGTTCAGAAAAACTCTTGCACAACCATAACATACCCAGCGTAAAGCTGGCCGGAGCAAGAAGCTCGCTGCTCATTGACAAGTACCGCCTCACCACCACGTCCTTGCCTCGATGGTGCGCTGTTTGATTGCACAGAAGCAACACTTCGCTCGCCTTACACTTCATGTGCCCTGTTGATGGATGCCAGGGGCTTTATAGGTTGTGTTCTTGTAGCACTGCATTCAGATGGAAGTAAGTAGGTCTTCAGAGAAACCAAAGCAATGCACTGCGTTCCCATGGCGACGGTTTACACTTTTTAAGAGACGGAGAGAGAGATCTTGTAATTCATTGGTTACAGTCCGCTACCCGCTTCTGTATCGGCTACAGGTAAAGGAGCTTTGATGTCGAACCACGTGCTTTCTGTCAGTATTCTATTGACGCTAAAGATTTTTCCGGATGTTCGTTCTAATATGCGCATCTATGATACTGCTTTGAATTACGTCTTAACCCCGTGGCGTGTACGTACGGTGTCTCCAAATGTAGGACAAAAATTGAACTGAAATGCGGATAACATTATCCTTGATCGTAATTATAATTTTTAAGTAATTAATACTGAGGTAAATGTTTATCAGAAAAAGCTACCATTGACTTATTCACCTCATTTCGTGTTTAACCAAGTACACGCAAGAGCGTAGATTATTTATTTTTTCATTTGTTTACCTTTTATTTAAAGATCGTGTCAGTAGCTTATATTATGTATCGTCGACTACCGGGAATTATTAGTGAATAATGAAGTGGAAAGAATGTGGTTTAATTTACTGTACCATCCCGGAAATTGCGTAGAGAATCTGAGTAAAACTGCGGAAAATCTCATCAAGAAGAGCCGGTCTTCGAGTTGAAATTCAAGCCCTGGTGCTCCAGAATTCGACGGAGGTGTACTGACCACTGCAAGTCTAAGTTTGGTGTAAACGTAGTTTTGGTAACGTTGGTAGTACACAGAAAATACGAACTTGCGACAGTCAGCGGCATGTCATTTATAACCAATTTAAAGTAGTTATTTAACTATGCTGTAGTTACTGCTTTAACATATTCAACGTCAAATTGTAATATTATTGTAGATCTCTGTTTGAAAACGACGTAGTAGAATTAAATGATTTTGTCTTATATTAAAATCAACGTACGAGGTGCGATCGGAAAGTTTCAAGACTGTGTCAATAGAGGGCGAACCGGATGTAGTACGAGCTTCTGCCGCTAGGGGGTGCGGCCTACATTCATAGTGAATCAGTGTGCCAGCCGGCATCATCGAATTAGCATTTGTTTCTTAGTTACGGGCGTTTTGGTAGTGCATTACACCGACCCTCCTGCGATTTCGGAATGGCGTGTGCATCAAATTTTGCCAAAGACTCGCCAAAACGGCTACGGAAACCTATGAAATGCTAAAGCAAGCATTTGGGGAGTCCGCAATGGGTCGTGCACAAACGTTTGTGTGGCATTCACGTTTTAAAAATGGCCGAACCTCTGTCGATGATGACGAGCGTTCTCGTATCAGCTTATTCTTGCTTCTAAGCACTGGAAAAGGTGTCCGTGGTTTGGTTGTTAGCTTGTTGTAAGACTGCGTTTCTTGCTATTGTAGAATGCCTGACAGAAAATGTATTTAATTTGCAGTCGCATCTTAAGCATTTCCATGTCAGTGGGCCGTAAGGCATTGAATGTTTGTAAGTGTTGAAAAGTGGTTGAGTAACAGAAGTATTTGTGCGCGTTGTTCGTTTTATCGCATTTCAGCGCTCCGGATAACTCCGGTCAGTCAGCCGGATTAATCACGGGCCAGTAGGACCACAGGCCATAGGCTACTATACATAAAATAAACCAATAACTTTCATTATGTGGCTACAGTATCGATATCAAATAAAACATTTCAACGTGTACCGCTAATTGCACCACACTAATTAAATTTATGTCGTTTCAGTGTTTGTTGTAATTAGTGTGATATGTGTAAGTAGAGCGTAACGGAACACACAGCATTCGGCCTGTTATTGTTCCCGTGTTTAACAAAAGGTTTGTTGGAAGTGCGGATTATTTTTCGTTCGCCTAATTAAAACGAGAATGTTTGCCATGCGTAGGCTTTCATTCCGCAATCAGTTATGCGGTTTTTATTGTTAGTTCCGTGGACCCGGATAAGCCAGTAATCGGACAGTTAGTCAAGAAATCCGCCGCCTTTTATGGAATCCAAAGCTTTTGCATTGTGTTAACGTCGGACCGATGCCGGTACCTTTCGTGAGCTAGATGATCAAGTCAACGCCATTACGCTCTGCGTCTTTCAGGAAGCATTTTAATATTATCCTCCCACCAATGGCGAAGTCGTCCAAGTGGCACAGTTTCTTCATCATTCAGAACTAAAATCAGCAAATCTTACGGTTGATATTGTCGTGAACTTTACTCGACATTGACAGACACAGGACCTCAAAATACTATTAAGTTTTATTTAATGTTTTACTTCAATCCTACTGTAATTTGCGTATGTATTGGAATTTTTATCTTACGTAGACAAAAGTTTTTCGTTTTGTTTAATTTTCTGTTCACTTGATAATATGTTCGTGAATGCCGAAAGTCACTCAGTAGAAATACATGATCATGCCTGTTTTTAAGCTTTGTATTAATCGCGTTTAAAAGGAAACAAATTTTATGTAGCGTATTTCTGTAAATAGACTCCTGAGCTTTCCAAATATGGTACTGCACGTGAGAAATGTTGGCTCTTCCTATTAGTGGGCTTTGAAAACGCAAAACTTAAGCATTGCAGTTCAGCGTCCGAACTTACCGCAGGTGTTTGTCTTGTACGTCTTAGAAGTTTTTGTCGTCGTGAAACGTATTTGCATTCTAAGGTGCTGTATTTTACATAGAAAAAACTTTTTTACTCAACGAGCAACTGAGTATAATAATAGAAAGGAATACCTCAATTTTTTTTAACATTATGGAACAACTAAACTTCAAGTCTTGCATTTTCTTTCACAATATTTGCTGTATATCATAAAATTTATCCCAAGATTTCTCTCATATTCTCATTATCTTTAAGACTACTTTCTTCCCCTCTGCAAACACGTTCGGAACCAACTATCGCTTACCTATAAAGTCTTCCTCTGTCTTGTTTGCATACAA
>NW_019059872.1:37329-61486 GCF_000696155.1 Zootermopsis nevadensis | reverse complement strand
CCCCCCCCCCCCCCCCCGAAATGTCTCAACATCCTTTTATGTCGTAAGACTTGATAATAAATACCCCAGAGTGTTTGTTGTTTCTCAACATTTTATGGTAATAAAAATTAATGATACATATTCATAATAGCTTGTTACAAAACACGTCCGTTAAAACAGTTTAATTTGTACTTGCTAATTTCTGTTGTGAAGAAACAAGGTCGCTTTTCCCGAAGTTCATTAGAGTCTTTCTTAGGAACTAACGAAATTTCCTGTGGAAGGATTGAAAGATGTATCTCGACGCCGAATCAATTTCTGACGTTGGGTCAAATAATTACTATGAGGATAAATGCCACGGACGAGTCGAATACGAAAGATTGAATTAATTATTCGAACACTTTACATTACTCTACGAGTAGCAGATTGATGTAGAGTGTAGTTGCAGGAGTTTCAAAAAGGTACCAAGGAAATTTGCATAAACTTTAGCTGTGATAGCACATCCTCTGACGGAATTGTAACTACTTACTTAGTGAATGCAAGATAAGTAATTGCTTCTGTGATAGATCACTGTTATTTAGATTGATAGACGGTGTAAAAAATCTAATCGGATATTAGGACAAATAATTAGGTAGAGACGTCGTGGAATATAGTAATAGAATTAAATCATTTGGTATCTCATTAGCTGACCAATGGTTTTTCCATGTAGTTCATATTGAATTTGAGGTGAAAGGGTCACTGGAATTATTTTCTTGGAACATTCGTCATATATTATTTCATCACTCTTACAGTCATTACAATAAAACTATCTGCAGTTACTGTCACCGAATTGTTACATTCAGGCATGCATTCAGATGTTTATATCTATCTTCATCTAATTCGTAGTTCAGTGTATTATAAAAGGGCACCCCCGTTAATAAGTTCGTATTAATATTTCTGGGTTAAAAGTGGGGGAAGATATACCGAACTTAAAATGTCACATAATGCAGATGAAATTTGGTGAAGATTAAGGTGGAAAATAAATCTTTTATTGCATTGCTCGAAATGTTAAATGTTGGCAGAAATTTAAATACTAACATTTAAGGTTAATATGTGATTTGAAGTTCTAACGACAGTGAAAATGTCGACGTTGATCTTCTAGGTTGTGACACCTTGTTGACTTGAACCCTGATGACTGAGGCAGTACATTCCTCCGAAACGTTGGTACACATCTACAAGTCCACAAAACGTCACAACCCAAAATGTCACCATATACCTATAAGGCTTATCTTAATTAGCTTATTTTTAATTAAATATCCACCTTAAGTTGTTTCTACTGTTAAAATCAGTGGATCTGCGTTTTTAAATTATTCCCCGAATCCAAACGTGCTTAAAATTGGATAATTTTCAAAAAGTTTGTATGAAACATCGTTTAATTAACGTTCGGTATAATTAATATGATGACATGAACGCACAAATCATGTATCAAGTCATACCGCCAGAGTACAATAAGATTTAGAACATTCTAGAGAATGTTATGTTCCACTTGTCTGTCTTTTGCAGATGGAAAATATCACATGCTGCCTTCTGGCGAGCTGATGATCCTCAATGTCACCGCCAGCGACGCAATGCGATCATATCGGTGCAGAACTCACCATCAGCTGACTCAAGAGGTTGTAGTGAGCCGAAACGTCGGGCGCATCCAGCTCACAGGTGAGTGGGCAAAGTAGAATTTTAGAAGTTCCCTGATTTACCACCGTTCCTGTTCAAAATGTGGCGTGGACGTGGTTTCGGTTGACACAGATCTGGTCATGATGAGATGGCGGCTAAACTGGTCTATCTAGTCTCTGGCTGGCAGCTTATCTCTTTCACAGACTGCATAGCCGTCACGTCTGTCTGTCTGTCTGTATCACGTAGAGCGACGTGACTCGGAAATTGCTATTTATCTCGCAAATACGGCCTGCTGGACCCGATGGAGATAACATCATCATGATACTTTTGTTTATTATGTGTTTCAGTTTAATGCAAGGTTAGAATGTAATCTGTGTTTTAGCAGACCTGCCATTTTAATTTCGTTGGATATACTCTAGCAGTTCTTAAAATATTTTTAAAGATTTGTGTGTAAAATGTTGTATTTAGTTATATTATGAAATGTGTTATTCATCCATCAGTTTTAATTTAAAAAATAAATCTGAAAGTAATAAGTAGATACCATAATCCGACTGAAAATATTCAGTCGTTTTCTGACGGATAACAGCACTCATCTTTCATTCTTTTTGTTGGCTTAGCTCAAGCGAAATTTGAGGTCGATGGGCTCGATCATATTTACAGAATGAATGTTTGTGTGCATAATTATCGCCAGGGATTCTACCTAAGAGGTCATCCCGCGTAGATAAAATTTCTTAAGAGTTCTTGAAAATGATTCGTAAAGTTGGGTGGACCTTAAATATTCGGGTAAATTCGCTTTGGAAAAAGAATCCTGATTTAATCTAACTCATTATTTTATTGTTAAATTCGGCTAACTTTAATACACTGACAATTTTAAATTCCAGTAGACTTAAAGAACTAGTCATGACAACGAAGATGGCTATCTTCGGGGCCTCCGAAACGTTGATAAACTTCTACCAGCTTACACGGCGCTACAGTTCAGAAGACAGCCACAAATTCAAATCGTGGAATGTATAATTCTGTAATATCGCTGTTGTGTTAATTTATCTTTGTTAAAGAGTTGCAATACGTTTTAAAGAGCTGTAGGTGGGCATTAAGTTCTGTTTCGGGCTATACAGAACTACTGAGGAAAACTACGGCACGTTAGAACTTATTTCTGGAAAGAGGACTATGAACGGAACTGAAACTTTTGAGTGTTTTTTTTTTAAAGTTTACAAGTGGAATTACTTCTGTTGAAGACGCTGACCGTACTGGGCGTTGTTCGTCATTGATGAAATTGTTCGTCCCACAGGGACAAACTACGTCCTGTGTCAAGATTTCTACACACGTATTTTACGAGATGTGGGGGAGGGGATGAAAAGATTCTCAGAAATGGCGCACTGGAGATTTATTTTTCCACCACGACAATGCTCGAACAGGACTTTCTGCCCACAAACCGCATAACCTTTCTCTCCCCGCCCCCCCCCCCCCCATTGCGACTTTTATCTGTTTCCAAAACTGAAGTCAGTTACTTAACCCAGTTAGTACCTGCTCACTTGCGGAGTTCAAAATACGGTACCTACAAAAATTCTTCCAGTACTGACACAATCGCGCAAGTTTCAGGAACCACATACTTGCAAGAGGTCAATTGGTAGAGTCGCTAAATTCCAAAATTATACCGAGAAAGTTCCATCACATATTCTATATTTTCGGAAGAATATGTTAACTCTATTATTGATTTATTTATCAAGTAAAAGATTTGGTGGCTATTTAAATGTTTGAAATTAATTAATATCAACACTTTGGTATTCTGTGCACTATCGATACGTAACAGGAAATGTGTAGTAATTCAGTCATTCTGTGGAATGTCAAGAGATTTAAGATACGTATTTATAGAACCAACTTAACCTAATCTAACAAATCCTGTCTTAACCTAACATTAGCTAAGCTATCCTCGCCTGAAATGAGTGAGGTATTGAAAACAATTCAGGTAGGAATAATCACAGATTTGTTTTCAACTTGTAAGCCTTTTTAGTATTATAATGTAACGTCTAAGTGAAATCTGAAACTAAAGAAAATTTCCTCTGTTTGTCTTAGGGTCCAATGTCGTTTTTTTACAATACTTTGAAAGCATCATACATAAATAATTTTTCAATAATATTCCGTCCATGTTTGAATATCACTGTTGAGTGCTAAGAATAACAATTGAGGGACGCAACTCGGCTAAGACCGCGTTTCAAAAATCTGTGTAGCCTTTTCCTGCGTCCATGTAACCGTTAAAAATGATATGTTAATGCCTGATCGGACCGCATGATAAATGTAGGCGAACGTATATCAGACTCATGGAAAGTTGAACATCGCGTTAAAATCCATGAATTCACTTGATTTTCGATTCCTTTTTGTACGTACGTGTTTAATGCGAGAACTTGTATATACGAAAGTGTTTATAAAAGCTTTTTTGGCTGTGTGCATCAAGCCATATCACAGTCTGTAGGAACTGCTGTGTGTTATGCAGTTATATAATCATATAATTCTAGTATACGAAAACCTGTAAATTTATATATTTTATATATTTCATAAAAAAATGTAACACGTTTATTGTTCCTTATTCGTTACTGCTTATTTCAATTCCATAAACGTGGCACCATTTGCTGAGCTCAGTTTATTAGGTGCATTTTCGATATGAGCAGTGAAACAAATGTATTTTACCATATCTCAGTATTTTAGAATTGAAGACTTACATACCAGCATGGAAATATATTGACAGTGGGAGGCATCTCACTTTGTAGAATAATTTGTGGGGTTTTTTTCTTGTGGTCAGCCATTTTGAGTGCCGTTTAGATTATGGTTTTTGTTTATAAATGTCCTCGTTGTTATTCGTCTAGTAGTACGCTTAAAATTATTAATTGTTTGCACGACGTTTCGGATTTATAATTGAATTAGTATGGAAGTGTTGTGAAACAAACTCTGTAATACACCTCGTAATTGCGAATAATTTGTGCTTTATTGATAAAATATGGCAAAAAGAAAGACTTGTGGAGAGTTTACGACCGAAGCCTATTATATGCGGGTTGTCGTAATTTGCCTCGAGGATTGCAGAAAAGTGACTCAACAAAATTAAGCCTCCCACCGTGATGTCGCCCAGTGACGTTATGAGCTGCCATATTCCTGTCTTGCATTCATTCCACGATACGACTATAAACCTTATCGTCACATTTCTTCAGAACTGTTTCTTTTGATTGAGTTGTGTCTGAAAATGCCTGCATAGGATACTTTCTGTTCATATTGTAACGTATTCGAGAACGTGGCAGATAAATCTTTGTCTGAAATATTTAGTGCAAGGGATCTGTTAACAGTTTCACAGAAATGAACAATTCACATTTCCCGTGCCCGCTGACGTCGGTAATGCGAAAAATGTTTCTAACAAGTAGAGCTCATTTTTTTTTTTTGACTGATTCCATGAGTAAGAGCTTATTGCATTCTGTGTTCCGTTTTGCTTGGCCTGACGCAGCGAATCCACCACTCCACTTGGTAATGAAATCCACTCGACCAGATCAAACGAAACGAGATGTGAAACTTCATTTGCATCGGTCAACATTTACGTGTGCTGGTACTTCGACTCTTACGGTCCTGAAGGGTTGGAAAGGCAGGGGGTGGGGGGGTGCTGCCTCATCTCATGGCGGGGCTGTGTAAATATCACGGCAGGAGAGGGTTGCTAGGGGATCGGATAGGAGCGGATCAGAGATGATAGAAGTGGTGAGAGAGATGAAGACGAGGCTCTTGGTACCGGGATGGAGAGAATGTACGAAAAATAAATCAAGAACCAAAAGTAAACGAAACGAAGAGACCGATGAATGGAAGTAGAGCGAACGGAGTGTCTGTCTGTAACACGTGATTGGGAAATGCAATCATAAAATTGTAATTCCGCATGGTATAAAATAACAAATAAAAATTGGGTGACTTTATTTATATTAGTATCACTTATTTTGCTGCTTAATGCAATGGCGTAACTAAGAAATAGATATTGCTGTTTATTTTATGATAAATAGCGCTGTGTTATTTGCATGATGACGTCAGGTAAGAAATCGCTAACAGGTTCTGAATTATCGCATGGGTGAAGAGAGGAGTAGCGTTGATCTACTTTAGAGGACAGTAGGAATTTTGCTTCAGTGAACCGTGAAATCATTATTCGGTCTTTCTTCCGATTTTGGAAGAAATTGCCTCTCAAATTCCTCTAAGTTCTGCAAACGTCTAGATATCGTTTACACATTTGAAGTTTTCACGGTTTCGTAAATGTTGTTTGTGTGGTATTTTTTGGCTGTGACACCGTCCGGTCTTGTAGGTTGAAACGATATGGCCATTACTTGTGGTAAAACCATTACGACAATTTCTACATTCTGCTGGAATCAGCGTCATTGAGTTTTTATGAACTCACAATGTGACACAGTGTCGTTGAATTAAACCTTATGTACATCGAAAATAATATGGTGACGGGCGAATTTTTATCACCATAACCGACCACAATCGCCATAATTTTATGGACTGAATTTCTGTAGTTACTAAGATTTTATTGGTAGAAATAATAGTACTCAGGATCAAGACCAACAGGCCTGTTCCAATTCAGAATTAATCCTGAAACATTGTATCGTTTATGCATTATGGATTTACTGTAAACATCATCCTAATTACATCTGTCAGTAAGTTCTGAGGTAGTGAATTGACGCATCATAGATCCTCCACATGTCCAGTATAACACAGCACAAAGTCTTGTTCAGAGCATCAGTTACTTGCATGCAGTCCATACCAAGTTTCAGCATATCACATGATCCCTGAATTAAGGCCTATATAATTCAGTCAGTGATCCTACAGAATTATATGCACAATATATGTGTATATAATATTATATTATTTTTTAATTTTATATATTATGAGATGCACCTCCGTTATTTTTTATCATAAAATTTGCGTAGGGAGTTCGGTAATAAGAGAATCCTGAAACATTGTATCGTTTATGCATTATGGATTTACTGTAAACATCATCCTAATTACATCTGTCAGTAAGTTCTGAGGTAGTGAATTGACGCATCATAGATCCTCCACATGTCCAGTATAACACAGCACAAAGTCTTGTTCAGAGCATCAGTTACTTGCATGCAGTCCATACCAAGTTTCAGCATATCACATGATCCCTGAATTAAGGCCTATATAATTCAGTCAGTGATCCTACAGAATTATATGCACAATATTATATTTTAATTTTATATATTATAAGATGCATCTCCGTTATTTTTTATCATAAAAATTGCTTAGGGAGTTCGGTAATAAGAAAATTGTTTCTGGAAGGTAAAGTAAATGAAATGTTATAATTTGGTTCTTGTAACTTCTTCGTGGGTACAATCTCTCATTTGTCTCTATTTCCCGGGGAAAATTCTGAGATCTAGCAAACCGAGAGAACACTTCATTTCACGTTTCTAGGGGCTGACGACATTATTCGCCACAACCGGTTCTGACATCCCCTCGAGGTCGTATAAACTACATACAATTACACAGAAACAAATGTGGTCGATAGTGCGATATGCCATGAGTGTCACAAACACTTAAACACGAGAGCCTTGAAACTGACAGTTCGTTATAATTCCGGCGTTTTTAAACTTCTGTACATGATCAGACACGAAAGTGCGTCAATGTCATTTCTGACAAGATAATGTTGCCTTTACTCTTGGCACTTGGCTTAATCTGTCGACGTCAGAAGTGATGCGAAAAGTAGCAATTGAAATTGGGCGTGTAATTTATGATAAACTCACCAGCCGGATTTGTTGTAAAGTGTATATTGCTACTTCACAGTAAATACTTGTCTTTCCTTTGTGTAACTTGGGAGAACGCACAAGAGTTTCATCAATACGACAAGCCCAGTTTATTTTATTTTAAATGAAATGACAATTTTAAACAAAATACAGTAAATCCTCTTCCAACGAGGGAGATTACGTTCTTGGGATATGGAGACGCCACTGTATAAAGTCAAAGTAGATTAATAATAAAATTTTAAACATGTCTTATCGGAAAGTTAAGCTTTATTGTAAAATATTTCAGGTGAGTTTGACTTTAAATTAAAACACTAAAGCAATGTTAAGGTATTATATACAATATTAGCACTGATTTAAGCATTAACTCAGATGCAAATGTTGATGGTTCGCAATCATCACGAAGAAGGCTGGGATATTTAGCTTTTTAAATAATAGCGGAGTTTTTCCTACCCGTTACAGCCTCTTTGACTGTCCGAGTATAATCGAAATTTTCGCAAAAGGTAAATAATTGCTCCCATTTATTTTCACGTACAGCGAAACTAAGATTTCACTCAACTCCATGTAATATAATCCTTCGTGAAAAGTTAATACTACTTAAGTAGGCACTTGGAAATTCACTGCCACTTATGGAGACCAAAAATTAATTTCCATGCTTACGAGATCTTGCCAGCGGCCCTTAATCTGAGTAATATGAGTCCAGTCCAAACCATCTCGTCCTAGTTATTTATTATTCATGTTAATGCTGTCTTCCCATCTACATCTAGGTCCCAGCGACTCTTTCCTTCAGGTTTTGTAACAACCGTTTCATGTGCATGCCACGTTTTTCGTTTTTATAATCCGCCTCGATTTTATAACCCTGTTAATACGTAATCGAGAATACGAACTGTGGAGAGAGAACTCTTTTTGTCGAAATCCTTCGTCATGGTTCAATATTTACTGACCATATGAATGCGGTTTAGTTCAATTCCAGTTGGCCTGTGAGTTTCTTGTACTCAATGTATCCAACCTAGCGCAACCTATCTGGCCCATTTCGTACTAGACATTCATTGACGGTCTACTGTATGAATTCGCAGTTTCCATTACGCCACCGTCTAAAATGTAAATCTGTGAACAAAAAAAAGTTTGAGGCTTCTTTGCTGGAATGTGCTGTGTGTCAGAGTACGCGAAGTGCCCACGCTCAAATTGCAATGAGCAGAGACGTAATGTGGTTGTTACAGTACGAGCCGTGGGCGTGTTTTCCCAGAATTTTGGGCTGTATAAATATGTCTGTGTTGTTTTTAGTTCCGATTCTAAATTGCCTCAAGCTTTGCTGGGCCTTCAAATGGATATTTAACCGGCAGCAATTAGTTACAGGACTATCTCGTTCCTATGGCCACTCACGTTCCGAGAATTAGCTCGCTAGATTCGTCTGTTTCTTTTATTTTAATTGTACGTGATTTGTTTCAACTCACTTAACAGCTGCAGTACGTCTGTTTACATAATGAGATTTCAGATGTACACGATGACTAGAATGGAGATAACAGTCTTCTTGTATGTTTATCCCTGCAATCTTGTAGAAATTGACCGACGTTTCGGAGGTCCTTAATTCCACCATCATCAGTGCGATGTTTTAACTCGGTAAACCCTAACTTCGCACATTTACACGCAACTGCATTATAAACATTTACAGAATGCAATGTAACAAGAGACTCTTTGCTTGTCAATGACGTATTAAGAACTACGCGTAGTTATTTTGAATGCTGAAACAGTGTTTTGCGTGTTAACGATCAACTATTGTTATTCCGAACAGTGTGATTTTCCAGCTTTCGCAAGTCTGATCGCAAAACTTATATTTTTCCGATAATTTAGGTGACGTTTGCTTTCGAATGGCAATCATAAAAAGTGTTTCGGGTCGCTCACAATTTATATCACCCTTCAGAATTCCGTATATAATTATGTATTTACGTGTATGACATATATTTTATATGTCTGTCTATTTGGACAAGTTTATCGTCCATAAATGTCATTCTCGGCAGACAGTGTGATTTAAGAGTGATACTTCGACATCGCGTAAGAATTTCGTTTCTGAACCGTTGGACGTGTGGGTTGTTGCTGTTATAATTATTATTATATGAAAGATATATGGACCTAAATTAAATTTGGTTGGTAAAATTATATAATATGTGTATAATATTTGTACAGCGATGTTTAAGAAGGAAAACCCGCTTGTGGATAAAAATTAATTTATCATTTGGACCACTGTTGCTGCTGGCTGAATCTAATTATTTTGCAAAGCAAAGCTCAACCGATAATCAATGCCGTGGATTGCACTCACGTTTAGCTTTGTATTGTTAAGATGGTATAAGCTGTTGTCCAGTGACTCAGTATTTTGAACTATTAACTTACGGAGAAAGGATAGGCATATATTTCTGTCCGAGGCCTCATCTCTACCGGCCTACGTAGCTGCAAAGTCAAAACGTGTTCTAACATGCGCACAGGAAAAATATAATATTTTAGTTTAAAATGTCGAAAATGTTCTAACACGTTATTATAACAATAATGTATAGAAACACCAAAGCCAGTTACATTGTACAAATTACAATTTTTATCACGAGCTGTCATTGTATCTTGTGGTATCTTTATGTTGTTCTGGTGGGATCTCCATGCCATTTTCGTTCGTCCCATATACACTATAGTCTGTATGGTATTTGGGCTCGTAGATTCGCTATTGTCGCAGAAAGGCTGAAAGCCATTTTATAGCCCCACTGTGACAACGGTGGGATTTTCGTCTCGGGGTTAAAGTTTTTGTCCTGCATTTCTGTGCTTCCTGTAGTGAACGAGGAAAAATCTCGAAACATATAGATCCGTGTTTAATTTGGAATGCAGAAGGAAGCATTTTAAAAATCACTTTAATTCATATTCGTCCCCTATATACGAGGTTTACAGATAATGAAAAATATCTGCTCGCTTCTCATAAATGAAAAATAAAATAGTTTTAACTGAGTTATGAGTTCAGTGTAGGGAGATATATGCCCTATGCTGTTGATTGTGACATTCGTGGTAGATCACAGACCTCTTTGCGGTTCTCTTAAGAATGTTAAATTGTATAAGTGACCTGCTTTTAGTAGCAGTCAATTTTGGTATGTCGAATTTTATATCGACTGTTTAAATTGACGAGGTTACGAGCCTCATGGGAGATCTGAAGACTTACACACGCAACACATTTATTTGAACTTTTTTCTTCGTGTTCGACAGGCGATCGAAGATGCAAAGATGGATGCCAGTCTATAGGAGACCGGTGAGGGAAAATCATCCATATGTAACTTTGAAGGAAAAAGTTTTTAATACATTTAATGTGTGATATTCAATTTTTTTTGGTACATAAGGTGGCTTACAGATCGTTTGCCATTTCTTTCCCGCTCGGTATTTTAGGATGTATAACTGAACTAAATTCTAGAGAAAACACGTATCTCAGTTTGTCGCAGTCACAGTAAATCCATGGTTTATCTCAATAATCTCAGTAATATATTTGGCTCTAACCAAAATTCTTATACCTACAGTTATAGTCTGTCAAAACACCCATGTCGACATTAATCTTCGTGGTTGTCTCACATCGTTCGTCTGCATTAGTTACAATCCAGAACCATTTTTTTTATGAAATGATAATCAGAACTGACGAAAAACAAATGCCCGAAAATACAAAACTTTGATAAAGTATTTATTTATGACGTAGGTAAGAAATTTAAAATATTTTCAATGTTCACATGTTTTCAAAGTTGTTCGAAGTATGCCGTGAAAAATACAAGGTACACCGGGTTCAGTTCCTGCTCTAGGCATGGATGTCCGTCCGCGGATTTCTGCCGTTCACTGTGAAGTCTGACGTTGAAGAGTCCCCTACACCGCGAATGATGTGGTTCAAAAGAGACAGATGTCCAGATCGTACCTACGAGATTATATGGTGTTTGTGGAGGATGAAATGGAAACTATTCGAGAGAAATCTTTTGTGGTATATTTTATGTTCATGTGCATACATTTCGTTATATGAAACGAGAGAATTTAAGCAGAGATAAAGCTGAGGACAGAATATGCGTGGGTTTAAACTCAAACGAACATCTTATTGTGTAGGTTTTGTGATTCATTTCGCCAGTCATTAGCTGGAGTTAATACCCATTAGAGCGAGCGGTTTGATTGAAATGCCGGTGAATCAGGATTATAAACCTTCTGCTTGTTAATCGTAAAACGAGAGTCGCGTGGCGTAAGAGTGTACAGTACACGCTTAATGAGCCCGTTTAGCAGAAGAAAATATAAACTCTGGGAACAAACAAATCTGAACTAGGACAGATCCTGTTTACTTCGGGATGGTCCTAGATTCTATTTTGTCCCTTATAATACACGTTAAATTCACGTGCTCGGATTTCCGAGAATCCAGAGCCGGGCTACATTCTGAATGAATATTATTATTATTTATTATTGACTGCAAATGGGTTTATACCCGGTGGCAGTGTCCTACAATAACATACAAAACAATGAGACAGAACAGAACAATGAGATACATCAACACAATGAGACAGAACAAAACAATAAACAAAAGGACACAACAAAACAATATGACACCCAAACAATGGGATATATCAACACAATGAGACACAACAAAACAATAAACAAAGGACACAACAAAAACAATAAGACACAATAAACAATGAGATACATCAACACAGAGACAGAACAAAACAATAAACAAAAGGACACAACAAAACAATATGACACCCAAACAATGGGATACATCAACACAATGAGACACAACAAAACAATAAACAAAGGACACAACAAAAACAATAAGACACAATAAACAATGAGATACATCAACACAGAGACAGAACAAAACAATAAACAAAAGGACACAACAAAAACAATATGACACCCAAACAATGGGATACATCAACACAATGAGACACAACAAAACAATAAACAAAGGACACAACAAAAACAATAAGACACAATAAACAATGAGATACATCAACACAGAGACAGAACAAAACAATAAACAAAAGGACACAACAAAAACAATATGACACACAAACAATGGGATACATCAACACAATGAGACACAACAAAACAATAAACAAAGGACACAACAAAAACCATAAGACACAACATACAATGAGATACATCAACACAGAGACAGAACAAAACAATAAAAAAGGACACAACAAAAACAACACATCCCACTCAAAATCAACCAACTCATAAATTACAAAACCATCCAACCTCAAGTACTTAACTTAAAAAAAAGAACTTAATACCACCTAGACATAAGACAATAACTGTAATGTATTACAAACGTCATGAACTGATGCACTCACACAACAATACAATGAGACACAACAATACAACATACCACACTCAAAATAAAACATCTGACACACAATAAAAAAACACACATCCACTAATTAATCACAATACTTAAGAGTGGAATATAAAGTCCGCTCTCAGTACATGAAAATTTTATCCCAAAGAACTACAGCCCTTCATCACTTGGAGACTAAGACACTTCACTTCACTTATCACCATTTATTCCCAACTTAATAACCCTTAGCTTGTAACTACTTTTCTGACCCTCTTTCTAAAGGTGCCTAATTTACAGGGGAAAGACTCTAGCACGCCTGGAGGTAATTGGTTCCAGCTTCTTATGGTCCTATTTACAAAGGAATATTTGCCTACATCCGTTCTTTGTTTCCTAGTCCTAATTTTCCGAGTATGATCGTCCCTGCCCAGGTAGCATGGCTTTAATAATCTATCCTCTATCATTTTCCAAGCCCGGCCCCCCGTGTATGCTTTGAAAAGGGCGCACATTCGGGCTATCAATCTACGCTGTGCCAATGTTTCCCAACCAGATTCGTTCGTGAAATTAGCAAATTTAGCCGCTCTCTTCTGCACCCGATTTAGTGCTCTTACCTGTCCTTCCCTGTAAGGGTCCCAACACACAGCTCCATATTCAAGTATCGGTCTCACTAGCGACGTATAAGCTAAACGTTTCGTATTGTTATTTCCCTTTTTTAGTATACGCATTACGAAATGGAGAGCCTTCCATGCTTTAATTAGTGTATAATTCACATGATCTGCCCAGCTCAGATCACTGCGAATAAGTATTCCTAAGTACTTAAAGCTATTTGCCTCTGGAATTAATTGATCCCCAAAAAAGTAACTCAGCTTATCCTTCACCCTAGCTCTATTGAAGCTGACTGCTTTACTTTTACCTGGATTTATCTTCATTTCATTTTCTACCGCCCATTCCCATAATCTATTCATATCTGTCCCATAATCTATTCATATCTGTCAAATAAACACTCGCTGCCTAATTCTTCACTATTCGCTGTTATTAATACGCAATGAGAGAAAAATGTATGGAATTTGTTCAGAAAAAAATTCAAAATCTTGCTGTAACAGAGCTTTAAATTAATAGAATAGAGTGAATCTTACTTAATCACAGTCTAAACTCCGTTTGTGTATTCGTTCTAAAGTTTTGGTTTGTTTTTGTTCGCTGTAAATTAAAATTGATTGGGTTCCACGGTCCGTTTTGTAGCTTTCTCTAATATCAAATCAAAATCTATGTATCCTTTCTAGTTCTGTTTTATTCGGACGGACGGATGGACGGAGAAGTTTTGATATGTTTCCCGCAGGGTTTGAACGCGCCTGAAATGCATTTAGTGAAACGAGAATTTGTTCAACGGAGAAGTGATAAAATAAATATATTTTACGAGTAAAATATTTTTTATGAAATATATTATGACGAAGTTATGAAATTTGGAATTACTAGCGATTATGCGTGTTACATAAAATTGAGTCAAAAGGGTGTTTTACATCCGAGCATATGTCATGCTAATACATTTAAAGACAATATTTCGGTTGTGTTTTAATGTTTTATTAAATTTGAGAATATTTAATTAAATATTCATTCATTTATATAATTGCAAATAAAAATCTGCAGATTGCATTATAGGTCATAGATCAGAATAAACTGAAATTTACATGCATGTGTTTAGCGTAGACAATTATATTGATCCTCTAGTTATAGAGAAAACCATGTTTAGGTGTACTAACTGCAGCCTTCGGACAGGATAAATTTTCTTTTCTGAATATCTTTGCCAATGGCATTTATTTCTGTTCTTCTTTGGAGTTTTCCATCGTCTCTTGCATAATACTTTTTTAAAGAAAATCCTTTGAAAACCGTAACATTTCAAAAGACGGATCTTTCTCCGTCTCCATATAAAAAATAAAGCCTACTTTGTTGGATCAGGTTGAGACAACTATTTCTGATCTGTGATCCATAATAGCTGGGCCCATCGAATCGAACAGAGTAGGTCTCTCTCTCTCTCTCTCCCTCTCTCTCTCTTCCTCTCTCTTTCTCTCTCCCCCTCCCTCTATCCCTCCCTCCCTCCTGAAGACGAAGTTGTGCCCTTCAAAACGTTACACCGGTTTTAGATTTAAAAAAAAAAGACTTGACTGACGGTGGATAGAGTACAAAACAATGAAGACGATACTGACAAAATTTTACGATCGATTTACGACACAAAAACTTTCGACTTCCGACCGAACGTTGCAATCTAGAAGCTACGTGATCCGAAACTTCCCGATCAATATTTTGGCCTCGTAATCTAGATCTCTCTAAAATCGTCCGGATAAATAATCAGATTGTATACCATAGTAGATCATAATTATCCCACCATTCCTCATTTTTTCATTGGATGCGGCGTTTCTAAACAAAGCAAGAAACATTTTTGTTTCGAAGGATGTTCGAAATTAGTTCAAAAACAAGATCGGGAAGGAGTTAACCTGTGTTTTGTGGTTAGTGTCTGAGATACAGGGGCTGGAACTCGGTGAAGCTTTGACCTTTCTAAAACCTCTTTCTAACCTCAAGGAATAACCATGTCACGTTTGGTACAAATAGGTGTAATAGGTCTAGAGGTATAAGCTGACATCCATACGCGCGCGCAAAAGATTACGAGTCATGCGGTTTGCGTAATTCCCAGGAGGAATGATGTGAGAGGAGAACGGAGAAAATTGTACGGCGAGAAGCATCCTAACTTGTGCCATTCACCAAATTGCATATCATTCGTGTGATCAAATCATGTATACACACTTCCAATGAATGGAGGGATGGGGGTAGGGGATATGATAACTGTGTACAAGATTTTGATTGGAAATCCTCAAAGGGACTGAATATCAAAATGGATGAACAGGAAGTGAAGCGTTGATTGGCTTTATCTTGATCAGGATAAATACTCGTAACTGGGACCTGTGAACATTTCAGTGATCTTTCGTGTTGATAAAAGCAGGGGAATTTCTTGACTAACTCAGCGGCTATTAGCTTCTTAAGAATGTCTCTGCTCAACGGAGTTACTTACTTACTTAAATTAACATCTGCTCAGAACACAGGCTTGTGTGAGATAGAAGGTTGTCACAGCTGCGAGTACGAAAATAACAGTCCTCTGGTTTGCAGCGCCGTGTAGTTTGGTAAACGTTTACCGACGTTTCGGAGGTTCTTATTGCCTCCAACATTGTCCCATTCGGTTCCAGTCCCTCTTTTTATCTTATTGCACAAAAGCAGGCCTAAAGCTCTTCACTAAACTGAATAATTAGACGACGAATATCTCTTAAATCACGTGAATCTATTTACAGTTAGTTGATACTTATTCAAAATGGCGAAACGTCGAACTGTGTATTTTAATGAATAAAGGCTTCGCTGTTATTAGACGTAATTGAATGGAAATTATATAAATACACATATATGTAGTATCTTTAATATTAAATTCAAAACTATACTGTAATATCAGTAATGTAACACAACAAAACGAGTCTGGTTTAAAACTGAGTATAAATTTTGGAAATTATTCATCTTTTTATCTTTGTTGTCTTCGCTGAAACAATTGAAGCATTTATTTTCCTACGTAGGATTTGAGGTTTTCACAGCGGTGACTGTGAAGTTTGCTGTCTTCTGGGTCGTTGCGCCGTGTAGTCTACTAGATTTCCTGTAGAATGGCCTCGTATGATAAGATTACGTTGACAGAATCTTAACTCGTTGTGGTAAAGTGGTCTTTAAATTCGTCGATAAAATGAAAATTTAAATGGTTCTGCATTTTTCGTAAATTCTCCGATATCACATGTAATCATAATCGCTTTATCGGTTCTCGAGTTTCGTTTGTCTGTACGGACTGACTGAGAGATTTTAACGGCCGTTTCCCCAGGGCTGAGAACTTTTCCTGTAAAAGTTAAAGCTACCGAGAGTCGTGTTAAAATTTGCTTCTATGTTTCGCGAGTAAAATGAATTTGTTTGATGTTGTAAAGTGAATATCCGAACTGAACTGTTTAGTGATTTTCGTGTTTTAAGAAATTATGATAGTCCTTGTAGATAGGGCTGATCGCTCATGCAAGGAGTTCTACCAATGTCCAAAAATAGATCAATCATAAACCTCCAAGAGAGGTAAAAACACAGACCCTGCAAATTCGGGACAAATGCGAATGAAGGAGAAAAAAATTATTATAGTGTCTGTGTGTTTGTGTAAATTGAAGGTATTTTTATTATAATTCATGATTCGCTGACGAAATTTTGAGATTATTTTATTGCAAAATTAATTAATTTTATCTAACTACGTTGTATTACAAACGTAAACCGAGCGGTTGGTTGAAGTACGTGTAGAAAAGCAAATGGCGTCTCTTCTCCGATGCTTATAAATTTACGTGCATTAGAACGCTAGGGCATGGCCGTGGTCTAGGCAACACGGAGTTTTCCTCCGTGGCATCCCAACAATTACTCCATTCACACACAGAAGAAGGCAATGGCAAACCACTTCTGGATCATCTGCCAAGAACGTATATGAAGAGGTCCCAGTCCGAGAAAAGGATGGAAGGATCCTGTTCATATGGACCTGTCGTCAGACAGAACACTAATAATAATAATAATAATAACTCTACATGTCAACTGTTTTCTTCAAATAGATATCCGAGGTCGGGTGCCTCCCGTTCTGAATGAGAGGCTGATGATCCTGACTGCGAAGGTCGACGAGACCATCGTAGTGCCGTGTGTGGCCTACGCCAACCCCCGGCCCCAGTACAGGTAAGTAAACACACACATCATTCCCTTAATGGATGTTAGGTTCCACGTGTAATATGTATGCATTTGTGCTTTGTACCTGTGTTATCACTGTAAAACTCTAGGACAATATGGTACCAAGATCATACTTAAATCGCAAAACCATTGCTCGGTTTTTGGGTTTCGGTATAGTTTTTTTTACAGCGTCGTTGATATTTTATGGCATAATTTTTGTTTGTGTGTCGAATGTATCGGTTTTTGTTTTCGCAGTTCGCTTAACGCCTAATTAATATGTTCTTTGTTTTGAATTTTTGATCAGTTTGAACACAGTCTGGTCAGTGTAAAATGTAAATAATATCGTCTGCATTTTGTTACATACGCCGCGTGCCCCGTATTTGATCGTAGGCTCCGCGGTATCGCCAGTTTTATAATTTGAATCTGTTTTCCCTTAATATTTCCACTCGTCTTTAAAACTTCTTAAGTGTAATTAGGCGCATTATTTTGAATAAAGGGTCCCACCATCTTCGAGAATGTAAGTGAAGTGAGAGCCTCACTCGGCTTAAGGACCGTGTAGTGCCTACCGGCGTCTGTTCTGTCCATGCCTTTTGTAGAGACGTGTGTGTGCGCCCTGCGGCCATTATAGTGAAGTGATTCTAGAAACGCAAATGCCTTGAAAGAGAGACTTCAAACACTTCAAAAGACCACAGAGACGTTTTGTGTAATAGGTAGCTATATTACGTATAACTAATACTGTGCGTGCGTATGGCTGCTTTGAGTATATTGTGTGTTGTTGCTTCATTTTGAAGCTGGCGCTTAGAATATAATGGAGTAATAGAATGTAATGTTTAAAAACTATGTACATGTTCAGAATTTAATTCAGCTGCAAATATTAATCTCTTATAATCCTCCCTTCTTTGTTTTCGGTTGTAAATTTTTCCGACATGAAACGAAATACACCCACGCGAAACGTTTTGGTACAAATGTACACCAGCTCAAAGTGATGATATAAGATAGCATGTGTTCGCGTATGGTAACAGTTCTGGCGTGTTGTTTCTGTGTTTTTAATTTCTGAATGATAACTTTTGATGCTTAAAGTCGGCGGGTCAGACGAGTTGGAACCCCGCAATATAAAATATTATCAGAATCAATCTCGATGTACGAGATGACACAGTGAAAATATCCGTGGTGTTTAATTATCTCGATATTTGAGAGGATTAAGTAAAGAATGCAAGGTTTAAAATTGTTTTATTAACCCGTATCGCTTTTGTTCGAAATATATTTTTGATTCCAATACAAATTAGCATCTTGTGCCCAGAGATAAGCACAGAAACTCGTGTAGATGTTTGTGTGAAATGCCCGCTCATGTTATCCGATTTTAACCGAAGCGGAAATTGTCGAGACACATTTTATTAAATCTCCCGGAAAACAAATTTATAAAAATCCGTTTAGTAATTATTGAGCTGTTAAATGCGGACAGACAGACTTGTGTAAAAACTGAGATCTGAGGTTCTCACTGCAGTGAATGTGTCCATTATGGGCGATATTTTTTACAAAGCAATGTGGTCTTGTCAGTAGTTACCAAACTTCCTCCGAAACGTCGGTAACCATCTGCAGGACTACGCGACTTCTCAATTCAGAGGACCAGAACGGACCGAATGACCTGAGTCGTCATCGAACAAAAGAATTTCCGAACTTTTGGTATGAAAGTCATTTGTAATATCAATAAAATAAATATTCAGATTTATGAATATGTCACGTGTTTATTCATTAGAAAACAGAGTAGCCTGTGTTAGGGTCGGAGGCTTTAGGTTGGGTCTGTCACGGGCAGGTTTGTGGAAATTTATAAATTGTAATTACGTACTTTTTATGGAACAGTCAGCACTCATTTTAAAATCGTGAGTGTCGACTACCATACGCTGTATATAAATTAATATTTGGTAGCCTGCACCACGGCAATACGACTTTCAATGTAATTTACTAATTGTGCTTAGCCAGGAAAATTGATGCTTAATTTTCAAAGCGTAATATAATTTCATTACGTGACCAATTTTTGCTGATCAATAGCTTTCTTTTCAATTGAATGCAATGCAATTTGCCGAACTACGCCGAATCGCATTCACCGGTTGATAAACGCATTCCGCCATGAATGTATCTTTATATAGTCCGAAAGTTAACTAACATCTTCAGGTTTCTGAGCACAGTAAACCCAGAAAACACGTGCTAAAATTCACTTAATAATATTTTATCTTCCGAGTCTTCACTATTTTTTATGGAGTTCTTAAATTTTCACGTGAGCAATTGCTCGGACGAAAAGCGCCCATTTGAGATACGTCGTAAACCTGTTATGTGAGATATGAACAGTTCGTTGATCAATTGGGCTGTTTTTACGCTCATTTCTTCCGCAAATTTACTGCGAATTCACTTAAGCATGTTTAATCCACTTTAATCAAACTTTAATCCCTTTTATTATTATATGAGTTTGACCCCTATTGCAATAAAAATATCGGAACTAAATTTGGACCGGAGCGTCTCGATATAACAAATATGTACTAACTGCAAAATGGAGAAAATTATATAAGTAAGACCCTCATTCTTTGTATTCTTTCCGTGGTACATTTAGGGAATATTAGATGATCGGTGCGTGTAGCACGCATGTGGAAATAATAATGAATACTATATTTTCATTGGTGATATTTTTAAATAGAGAAATCGTTTCTGAAGATAATTGTGTTGGACTAGCTTCTTGAAGGGCGTAATTTTGTTCTGACGGCGACAAGCCTTCGGGTTATTGTAAATCATACGATGACCTGAATAGTTATCAACGGCTCGGGTTTGTCCGTGGCTGTTATTGGATGGAAGACAACAGTCAGTCAATCTACCCACCCCTTTAGTCATCACGTCCATCAGCATCATTAATGAACACTCAAACAAGTATATCGCATTCTATATTGACGTTTACGCCAATGATTGATTACATTTCTACGGTTTACGTTTGCATATTTAAACACAACTACGCACTCAGTTTGTCCATTAGGATTTTGTTTTATTTCTTGTATTTATTATTTACTCTCTAGTATATGTGAAAATCTGAAAAAAGTAATGAATAATTGACAGCTTTATAAATCGAACTCTTAACTAAATATTATGGTGTTCGGATCAAGGATGTTAAGATACGACATGAATACAACACGCATTGGAGAGATGGGAAATGCATGTAAGATCTTGTTTGTTGAGTACAGTCATACCTCGTTTTATTGCGTTTCGCAGATATTGATTTTTTTTCCCTTCAAATTAAGGTTTGTGGCAACCCTGCGTCGAGCAAGTCCATCGGCGCCATTTTTCCAACAGCACGTGCTCACTTCGTGTCTCTGTGTCACATTTTGGTAATTATCGCAATGTTTCTTTAGACCTAATGCTATTGCACGCTTAATAGACTACATTATAGTGTAAACATAACTTTTATATGCACTGGGAAACCAAGAAATTCGTGTGACTCGCTTTATTGCGGTGATCTGGAACCGAACCCGCAATATCTACGAGGTATGACTGTATAAGTTCCTCCACTCACCCCGTCATATCTCATGGGTCAAAATACGCCCTCGTTTTATATCCTTTTTATTATTTTTAATTTTATTCGTGTATTAGGTTAAGCTTTGCAGTTCCGCATTGCTAAAGGAAAAAATGCGTCGTCAATTTCTGGTACAGTATTTCTTTTTATGAACAGCGCTTTGAGCTATTAACGACGTACTTTCTGTCTGCATACAAAGTATTTCGAATCATTGTGGCATCCTCTGCATTACAGAACTAGCTCAATAGAAATCTTACAAAAGACGGATTTCTGATATTCTTTTAATCTCAGTTTAAAACTGGCTCGGACTCTAAAAGCCATCAGGCAGAGAGCGTCAAAGCGACTATAGTTTCATGCATGGATTCCGCCGTCGAAACACACGTGCCACGATACATTTCCCTTTTTATTGTTACCCCGTCAGCTGTCAACGGGATGAGGCGATGTGGTAACGGACAGCCAGCTCGGCTGACGTACGCAGAAATGTAACAACGTCGATTTTTTTTCCCAGTTTTCGTAGAATCGAATGTTTTATTTTATTTTGCCCCATTTTGAATTAATTGTACGATTGGCGTGCGTTCTTTGCGTTCGGTTGCACAAAGGGAATCCGGAACTGTGGGTTCGCCTGGCTGGCTGCAACCCGCCAAATTCGCCTCCAAGCTGTGCTGCCGTCTTTGAAATAAACGCGGTTTGGAATGGGAGGTGTCCACTAAAAGTGGTCGAGCGAATTCAATAGTTGTCTTCACTGGTAAGATGTGAACTTGATTTGTATCAGGGAAAAACGTAATAGAATTCTAACAATCCGTCTGCCTTGCAAAATGTGTTTTGGATACACCAGATTAAAATCTATATACGGGATCGTGTGATTTGTAACATTTATTTAGATTTCGATTGTATTCAAAACTAAACCCGAGGAAAACCTTGTCTTTAGTCAGCTTTATCAACAGTGGACTTCGAGACGACTATTATGAAGATGGCTATCTTTTAGGTGGTTGCACCGTGAAGTCTGGTAGTAGTTTATCGACGTTTCATAGGTACTTTCTGCCTCCGTTATCAGTACTAATCACCCCGAGGATTGAGGTATCAAATACCACTGAAACGTCCGTAGACTTCTACCAGACTCCACGGCTCAATAACCCAGAAGACGTATTTGCACATTTTTAATCCTCGTTTAAGGTCTCCTAACGAGTGAGTCCTTTTCTCTTACAGTGCAGTTCAAATGGTGAGTTCCGAAATACGTGGAAGGAAGTGGTTGTTGTCTGCAACAGCGTTTCCCAAAGTGAAATCTGTGGGCCCCCCGGGGGGGCAGTGACATGATTTTCGGGAATATAAGGCCGTAATTAGCCTGTATGTGTGTATGAAAATTGTTAATTTGAAAGCTGTCTTATGATAGCGTTGTTCGGGCCGTATTTTGACTGATGATGTACAGAATACGAAAGAATTTTAGACACTTCTGTTTGACAATCGGTGAGCGTAAGCCACGACGAGGCACTTCAACAAAACATTTAACCTGACGGCGTCCATATTGCAGATGGGTGTACCATCAGCAGAACGGACACGAGACTTCGCTGGACGGCACCGAGAGACACATCGTTCGCGATGGTACCCTCGTTATAACTACAGTCAGGGAGTCCGACGCTGGTACGTACCTCTGCAATGCCAGCAACAAGGAGGGAAGCGAGACCTTGGAGGTACAGCTTAGCGTCAGTTCGCCTCTGCAAGTCCTTGTCCATCCAAGTCGCCAGAGGGTCGACCTGGGGAAAAGCGCCACGTTTCGTTGCAGTATTTCTGGTTTCCCTCGTTCATCCATTCATTGGCTGAAGGACGGCCACCCCCTGCGGACCGGAGCTAGAATACGTCAGTCTTCAGACGACAGAGTTCATATATCGGCTGTGTCGAAAGAGGACCGGGGGATGTACCAATGTTTCGTCAAGAACCAGTTGGAAGTGGCTCAAGGATCCGCCGAACTTAGACTGGGAGGTGAGTGTTTGATGAAAATTTCGTGTTGTAATTTTTATTGTAATGTGACTGTTCCCATGTTTTAATGACTTGTATGTTCCTTCCCATGTGTGAGGGAATCTTAAGAAAAAAAAATATCTCGAGACGGTACAGACACTCAAGACTTAACAAACGTGATTTGAGGTTCTTGATTATAACGATGTTGTTCTTCCGGGTTATGACACCCCCCCCCCATAAAAACTCCCCGCTTCCCAGCACCGCCATTTAAGCCCTGAAGATGAAGGCAGTGTGTTTCTCCGAATCGTTGTTATGTTCATACGAGTCTATATTGAAGTCACAACTCAAAAGACCAACATCGTAATATGAATACAATTTTGTGACTCTAATTTAAACAAAAATAAATTATTTCAACATTATTTCCAAATGTTTAAATCCTGGGTATAAAACAATCTCAGATTTATACCGGATATAAAAAAAATATCACTTGAACTGTCTGGTACCAGAGATATGTAATTTTAATATGTCTAACCCGCTTATATGTTATTAATCGGCATATAATTTTAATTATAATAAGTAACTGTGATACATTTGTACAACTTTTCATTGTTTATCTCGATTGTCCATCAGATTCCAATGATCTTCGTGAACATTTTAACGCCGACAGACTTGAAATCTTCTCGCGTTTCAGTATAATGTAGCTATAAATCGAATACATGACAAAATCCGTGAGTGTGGATGAGACATTTATACAAACATGGGGTCTTGAGGCAGTAACTTGAGGGTGCAGACGGATTTATCTGCCTAAGGAAAGGGTCCAGTGGCGGGCTGCTGTGAACATGGTAATGAACCATGAATTTATCGACTCGCTTAGCTATTTATCTCTCCTTAAGATGGGTTCCGTTCTATGAAGTTAATTAAGTTTGTTTATCGTAATAGTAATAAGAACAATATTGGCATTTGCCTGACAGTTCGTGTTAAACAAGTCCAGATTTCGAGTTAAATTACTGTGCAGAGGAGTTTTCCATTTGAATGGCAGATATTTGTACAGAGACCTGAATTATCGACTTAATGCCGAGTGCATTGTTCTGTATGTCTACCGACAGACAGTGACATTGCCGCGCTACCTTGTCAGCTAAGCTGTTCCCCTCCCCCCCCCCC
>NW_019059872.1:21764-37151 GCF_000696155.1 Zootermopsis nevadensis | reverse complement strand
CCCCCCCCCCCCCCCCTCTCACTTGCTGACTTCGCTTGAGCGATGAACAACCCTCCTTCAACCCCTCCATCTTGCATAATGTAGTCTTGACTCGTCTTCATTTCGTACATAATTTATTTCAGGTCACCGAATTCTGTAATCCTTACGTGCAGGGGGAATTTCACTGTGCCCCGCTGACACAATAAAATTCATCAACTTTCTCCCCTTCCGTGCGCAGTATTAACAAAAGTCCCTCCCCGTTACATGACGAGAAAATTATGCGGACATGCCTCCGTCTTTTCGTGCATGTAAAAAGAATTATAACTTCTTTGCTTTCGCAATATTTTAATGCGGTTGTGAATTCCTGAAAGATAATTGCGTGGCTGGTAACAGGGACAAGGGGGTAAGTAATTTGGAAGGGGGGGCCTTTTTGTTCGAGAAACTTCTGTTAGCGTCCCGGGTCCACAGAATTAATAAACCACTAACATTTTCTTCTGAAGTCCTACAGATCCGTCACTGATAAACATCGCACTTTATTCGATATCACATCATCTCTTAATTTTAAATTTTATCCATCATTTATAATTCATTTCGGAAAGTAATAACCTAACCACACTTTCTTTGCTGTCAGATGAGTAACCCGATTGCATTTATCAAGCCCTTTTTGTGTTTATTAATATTATTTTTCAGTGTTTCAAGATCGTATTTTCGTACAACGAGGGAATGGCAAACATCGCCCTTGTGATATTCAAATGGAGTTACACTCTCGATAACTTGAAACTGAAGTACATACTTATTTTAAAAAACTCAAGACTATTCCTTTAACATGCTTTGAAACTTTCGTTTTTTTGTCTAAAATAGTTTCCTGAATCAACATATAAAATCTGGAGTACATGAATAAATCAGGATAAATTAACTTCTGGTAAATATCATGCAGTGATATTTTCGAAATAGGTAAAGTTACTTTGGGCTGCTTTATAGTTAATGCTGTGTGTTTTGTGGTACTTTAAATTTACATTAAATTAAATTATACGAGAAACTGCATAATTTTGAATCTGTCTCCCCTACTGACACTTACATCGAACTGCCCGAGACCCCTGAAGAAAGAAGACGTTGTAATAGTCGAAACATAAATCACATGTTCATAGTATGTCATACTGTGTTAATAATTTTATAAGCTGGAATTATATTTAAATTCTGAAGGGTTCTGACGACAGAATATCACAATTACAATTACGCAGTGACTGAGATTAGCTCCATCTAAAGCACACGAGTGTAGGTGGTCTTCTCCCCACCCCCAAACTTTTTCACATGTAGAGAAAAACAAGTTCAGTTTACGAAAATGTTTATACGTTTCTGAAATCCATACGATGGACTAAGTCTATTCACACATCCAGAAAGTGGAATCGCATTTTTGTCTTGTGGAAAGGAAATCTTTTGAGCACTCAGTACGAGAATTGTGTGTACCCAGGCGTTAAATTTTCCATCAGTGCCATCGTGCAAATGGGAACTTTGTTCTTCCTTTGTAGAGGTTTATCCGCAGCTGGCGTACAAGTTCATAGAACAGACGCTTCAGCCCGGATCATCTGTGTCGCTCAAGTGCAGTGCGTCCGGGAATCCGACGCCTCGAATCTCATGGACGCTGGACGGCTTCGCCCTTCCTCACAACGAAAGGTACGTGTCTCATTTGCATATCACAGTTTCCAGTGTTCTCTGTTTTCGGAGATGTATTTTGGTTTCCTGCTTTTTAAAGAGAAACAGTACAAATTTATTCTTTCTTAGAAGAATGTTGTCTTAATTGATTAATTTTAATGTGCATGTTACCGGCAATGTATAGAATGCCTAAAGTCAGTAGGCAAAGTATGAAATAATTCGTAATGTTAATTTTGTTTGGTTGTGTAAATTGAAATTAATCGAAGTCGATTGGGTAAGCTCTCAAGATGGAGGTTTTGCAAGATAGTCGCGAAAACGTTAAATTACTCAATCTGAACATAAAAATTTTGAGAATTAAAAAAATTGTTTTATATTAAGTTTTTACAAATATAAAAGATAAAATAAAACTGTATAAATCGTATTAAAGAAACTTCTTTGTTATATAATTTGCCTAAAGAATCTGAGGCATTTTATTAAATTCCAAAGCAAAGTATAAAATAAACTGTTAGTTTCATGCATTGCCTAAAAGTTCTAGGCATTTTATAGAATGCCTGAATTTCATACTTTGCCTACTGACTTTAGGCATTCTATGCATTGCCGGATTTCATAGTTTGCCGGTAACATATACACGAAGTCAGACCCCTCTATTTGAAAATGTTTGATCGTCTTTGAGTTTCTGATAAACAAATGAATCACTCAGATGACCATGATTCACTTAAGGTAATATAAGTTCCTATTTGCAAGTTTCTTCTCGTGAATGTTCAGGCACCAGACAAGAGTCACGTAAATGCAAATTAAGAATTTTCACTGTTCACTAATAGATCGATTCAGTATCAATGAAGCGTTAAATATTGTCCCTAATCTGAGTTCAAGCGGTGTGTAAGGTTATGCCGTTATAGTTATACAAAAGTCGAACCGACGTTCTTATAGGAGTGGAGCATGCGATAAACTTTACATGTAACTTTCTTATTAAAAATATATTAAAATTAGCCGTCAATCACAATATAATATTATTAAAAAATTAAAATATCATTTTACGTTCCCTATCGAGTACTCGATTTACATGTGGAACATACACGACATGTTTCTGCTATATATAGCCATCATCAGGTGTTAGGTATTTAAACTTTTCACTGAATTACATGTCGTGTATGTTCCCCATGTAAATCGAGTACTCGATAGGGAACGTAAAATGATATTTTAATTTTTTAATAATATTATATTGTGATTGACGGCTAATTTTAATATATTTTTAATACTATATAAATCACAATATGACGCATCTACAATATCTTATGTAACTTTCTGTTTTTCGGAAATTTAAAAACGTATAAGTGTTGAGATCTGCTGCCGATGTTGTTCTGGGCTGTGACGACGTGTAGACTCGTAGGTAGAGGAATAACATATCGGAATCGTGAGGAACTCTGATCTCACCGAGATCTACAGGGTGATTCAAAAATCTCCTAACATATGGAAAATGATCAGTTTTTTAACAAACCGTCACTTTACTCACAAAACGTGCTCTACATCAGTGGCATTCCTTTGAAAACACACACAGATGCGCCCCTCCCACTCCCGTTAACACATCTGGTGTTATGTGTGTAATTGCATTTCGAATGTGTTCCTTTAGGTGATTTCCCTATGTATGGAGATTTTTTAATCACCCTGTATTTACCGAAGACGCCGTCCTATCTGTCGCGTCATACAGTCCCACGGCCAGACATCCTAGGCCTAACTAAACGGAGAAACCTCTGAGTTTCAGAACGAAGTTGGTTTCGAGATTACAAACCCAAGCCTCGATAATTGGCTCAGCCAGGCTACAGATTGGCTAGGCTAGGATGGTTTCTTCAAAGTAGTACGTCGCAATTTCTTAATGCCACGGGGTTTAATCCCATTACTCGTTCTACTATCACTTCCATGGGAACATAGAAACTTATCTTTTCGCATCTGGGCGCCTGTCCCCCCAGATGTGAAACGTTGTGGGCTCTCGTGTATTGCGGGAAGTCTGGAAAGGCCGTATAAGGAAAATGGGGTGACGATGGCCTCCACATTAAGCACATTTATTGAAGTACTAATCGACTTTTATAAAATCGAATTGCGATACATATGTAAGTGAAACGAACTTGTGTGAAATCGAATACATTTGTTTTCTGGCGGTTTCATAAACACTATAAATACACAGATTGAATAAATATTTATTTCATATCTAATTTTTCGCAGCAAATCAGGGTACTTAGTCCAAAAGTAGGCCTCTTAACTGCGGAAATTATGTACTAAAGCTGTTGATGTGGAATTGTAAAGTGATTTATAATTTATAATAATAAGGATTAAGTGGCCATATTGACGCAGTGTATAAAATATATTCTGAATAGGAAAGTTGCCCGAGTAGTAAATAGTGACTTTGCTTCAACATTACAGGAATTGATTAAATGTATGTTTATGTTTGAAACATAGTTCTTACTTACATTGAGGAAGAGAAGAAGTTAAAGTTAAACACTAAGACAAACATAAACGTTCCAGAACTTGGTTGGATGTTTGTTTTGGAGAAAGAAATTTCCAACGGACGATTTGTTTGATGTGAAATTAGCATGTCAGGATGGTTTTCACATACAACATTTTCTCTGTCGTGGAGAATTTTGACTTTCCGAACCACAGCTCCTTACGTCCTTGATTGTCAAGGACTTCGCATATCTTTGTGTTCGTTCTGCACTCAGCTCGGATTATCCTGATCCACGCCACATGCCGATCATCTTTTCAAAAGGTATCAAAGCCTTCAGACCGGAAGTTAAATATAGACTTCATACAGCCACCATTTTATTATTTTGCGTTCTTTAAAAAAATCCTCCAACGTAATTTGAATATTTTTCGAAGACCTGTTACAATTTCAGGACCCTAAATTACGAATTGATAGCGGAGATTCCATCTCACAATTTCGTTTCCGCCATGTTGGTATTGCCGCCTGTAGGATTTTGGAAAGTAAAAACGTGGAGTAGCATCCAATAGCATGAGGTCCGTACCAAATTTTATAAAAATCCGTTCATTGGTTCTTGAAATTAATTATGTAGGCAGACAGGATCACTTCTGAACACGTAAAAAAGAACGTATTTGTTTTCTGTGTCCTTCAACTGAGTTCCTATCTCGCTCTAACCCCTTATATATTTTAAAGAATTTAAAAAAGATACATATAAACATAAGAGAAAAACTGGTGGCTATGTTCTGTTTTCATGATATTGATAATTTAAGCTGCAGTGGTTACAAAAAAATTGGGTTAATTAAAGAAAAACTATGATATAAATATCGGTTTTAAATAAACCGTTATAAGACCGCATCTATTTTTTATCATAAAAGACCTCGTACGTGTCTTAAAGTTAAGTGAAACATTTTGGCATGTCATGCAACAGAGAAATGGAGACTTTGATCGCACTGTTGGATGCGGAATGTTTGAAATAGTTTTCTAACAGTGAATTCGCATTCCAGAAACGAAAGTTATGTAGTTTCTGAGCGACCATTCGTTTAACAGTGAAGGTATTGGAAATGCGCGTGGTAGGCCTGCACGTTGGTATTTTGATGAAGCAGTTTTAATGTTATAGAAACATATGCAGAGGCTTTATATAGTCCATTCCATTTCCTGGTTATGGTATTCGTATCGTTGAAGCTTCGGGCACTGGAACCACAAAGAGTTTTTATATGGAATTGTCTTTGGGACGTTATAACACTGCTTTCATCTTCCCTGGCTCTAACGTCTCTGGCAATGCGTAATATCCAGAATAAATATACATTAAATCCAACCAAAGGAAATAATATTTTCAAGTAAGGAATTTGAATCTGAAAGATTCACGTTACAAACAAACAAAAACATCAGATAGGTACAGATACAAATTAAACTTTGAAGTTGGGTTGTAGCGCCTTTGAGTGTAGTCTGGTAGAAGTTTTCCGACGTTTCAGAGGTCCTCGCTGCCATCATTACCGCCGTGAAAACCTCAAATCCTACAAATTAACTTACTAACAAACACGGCTAACGCCGTTCCCTGTGGCTTAACGCCGCTAATACTGAAACTTTAACGTGGATTAATAAACAGCTAATTCAATCCACAGCCCATCTCCGTTAGATCGATCTTGAAGTTAACCTCCCATCTCCTCTTGAGGTCCAGGAGGTCGTATTCCAAGTCACGATTACCCCATTATTCTAAATTGTGACGTATTATTATGGTCTTTAAGTCATTTTAACTACTTCATTTGCTGTGTGTATTTGTTATATTTCTCCTTTATTTTCAATTATTGTTTTATGAATTTATTCGCCCATTAGTACATTTATTTAATTTCTCTGTTACTTGGAAATGAACGGAAAACGTTGGCTTCTAATCTGTAGTGTTTATAATAATTTATGTGGAAGATTATATGGATAGAAAGACAAAACAGCTGTTAGGCGCTGGTAATAACCTTGGTCTAGAAGTGAGATCAGGCAAACCTAAGTATACGTTCGTATCTCTTCATCAGAATGCACGACAAAATTGCCAAGATGTTACGAGCAGATTTAATTTAGAAATGTTTCGGTTCTCGGTCTTTTATCTTTCTGTCTCCTCCCAAATAACGTAAATATTAAAATGTGGTAGACCTCATATTTACTTCTTGTAGTGAGCGTGTGCACTTGGTCTTTCCCGCTCACAGAACGTGGACTGGAGAGTGTTCTGTAATGAATTTCTGGACCTAAGACTGAGAAAATTAGAAGAGGTGCGAAGATTTTCATACTTTATAACCTTTTTAATCGATACTGTTTATCAGATATTATTGGATAATAAAATCGGGGAGGATGAGATGGGTGGCATGTGTAGCACGAATAAAAGAGACGAGAAATTCTTACAAGATATGATCTTGAAGAAAATGTGTTTCACTGTCTGGATTCAACTGGCTCAAGGCAGAATCCATTGATAAACTCTTGTGAAGACGATAACGAACCTTCATAATGTAAAGGGCGGATAATTTCTTTTCCAGCTGAGCGATTATCAACCACACAGTTTCCCGTTTAAATCAATCACCTGCATGCGGGTTATCTCCCCTTGCTGTCGAGAACTTTATACGGGGTGTGGGGTATTTCCACACAGAAGGCGCTGTAGATGCTGACCTCAGAGATATTGACAGTGGTTTCTGTGACATATCGCCTCTTCAGAAACTGTCTACGAGCTGATATTGCCCCTCGTGGCCTGTGGCTGCAGCTGGCCAAATTATTCTGGCACCCGAAGACCCAACGCCACCTGAGCCTAGCCAAACGTCTTACAGCAGCGTGCCTGAGATCAATGTCAGTAGTTTCCTCCCACGCCTATGCCCCCTAAATGGATTATTATTATCAGGATTTTGAACTATAATGTACGTTTATCTTGTTTAGTCCATACGAACTGCATGTGCTGTCCCCTGAAAAGCAAAACTAAAGCATTGCATCGCACCAGCCTGATTATTCAATTCAATTCAATTCATTTACTTCAATGCTTGACAACAGCCAAATAAGGCCAATAACAGTCAATCACTGACAACAGTACAAAATAAAATATAATAATAATAAAAGTAAAACATTACAAATACAAAAACAAACAAACAAATGTACCATAATAATAATAATTCAATTAAATTTATTTATTGCATAATAATTCACAAGTAAATGAGCTAAATAATATGCCTAAGTAATAATAATTCAATTCAATTTAATTATATTGTTATTAATAATGATATTGATGATGAAACACAAACTAAACATTATTACGAAAACATTTTACGTAATTTATGAACATGAACACGGGGTTTAACTTTGCAATGTGCCTTTTTAAAGCATGACATGTCGACTGTCGTCACAGAACGTAATTAAAATTCCAGTTACCGAAAGTGATTCGTGTTCCGTGGTGCGCACACTTTAACTTTTGTTGAAGGTTTCAGCTGACTGGTTCGTCGATTCCATTCCCTTGAGGGTATTGTACAAATTGGATAGTAAAATTAATTTCTAACCTCTGAAATCGCATATAGGTGACACATGTAGAAACTACGTATCATGCTCTGAGAGAAGTGCTTCACTGTAGTGTATATTATTAGTATTATAACAGTTTCCATGGTAACGCTGCTGGGAGGTTTGGACCTTATGTGAAAATGAGTGTAGAACTGGTGTTTGCTGTTTAGGGATTTTCATTCTCGTGAATTGCGTTATAGAAAGTTCTTGAGTTACTTGCTTTAGAGGTTAAAATGAAAACGTACAGACATTTGAGAAATTCTAAATTCAGTGTTATTTTTTAATAAAAGATAACTTACCCTGGGGGTCCCATTAATATTGTTACAAAGAAGTTTTTTTTGTTTTTTTCATAAAAATGCACAGCTCTCGTTTTCTGGAATTATTATTTTTAATATCCCTTACGTCAAGAATTGTTCTTAAAAGATTGTAAGTAAAAATAATCATTAGAACTTTTTTTAAATGAAACTGCACTTCTTTTAGGTAAATGATCGTCATTAAACATTGGGGGTCTTTAAAATGTTTTGGCGACGTGTAGACTCATCGGTAGATGTCTGAAGATGGGTAGATCCTGTATAAAGATGCAGCGTTGGAATCTACCGATGAGTTTTCTCGGCGCCAAAACACATTTATCATCATCCTTAGGGCCGTGAGGACCTTACTCAAATCTCACATTGGGGGTCTCAGCCACATGTCCTTCGTCACTTCTGTTGATACCTCAGCCCTACCAGACAGACCTACTGAGGTCACTGCCCAACAAAGTTGAATCAATTGAAACCGAAAATTTTAAGGAATATCGTAATACCGAATTGCTGAAACAGAATTTCGTCCCGATATGGCGAGCGCCCTGGTAGGGGGCCCAAACCTTAAGTTACTTATTGATTCGTTAAAGGGAACATGAAACGGTGCCTTGGGCCGCATCGAATGGTAAGTTTTTAATCCGTGTTCTAGAATCTAGATGAAATTGCAGGCAAAACTATGTTCATGTCTCGTCATTAGTCTGGCAAAGTTATATCTTGCACAGGCAACTCTCGGTTTAGGAACGAGTACCGTTCCAAGACTTTGTTCGCTATGTGTATCTTGCATTCCTGAGCTTTTACGATACTCGATCGGTTCACACCATAATGACGCGCTATGTCCACCTGCTTATGATGTCTAGCTTAGTTTCTAATCTACCACTGAGTCTTCTATTACCAGCAACAGCATTTCTACACGTATTTCGCATTGGTCTAGTGATCGCTTAAATTTTTAAAAATATATATTTTAAGTCACCAAATGCAGAACTACGCTTGACCGTCTAAGACAACTTAGGCAAAGCAAGTGATGATCCTAGTATATTATAACAGGGGGAATCACCGATTTCATGCCCACGAGAAAAGATTCTACGCGGCGTGACATGTGAATCAACGCCTTTTTACTGGCTAGATTAGTTTTATTAACCAAGAACAGTTCAGTATAATTATCATATAATAATTTCCTGATAATTATTGTAAAAAATACATTTTTAAAAGTTTATTTATTTAAATCTTACAATTAAGTTCAAGTTTGGCATTTCGTTCTTTAAGGAACTCAGTCCATTGGCAACTTTAAGGAATTTTGAATGAATTGTGACGTTCGTTATAGCAAATGTTCGTAAATCGAATGTTCGTAACTCGAATGTTCGTAAATCGAATGTTCGTAAATCGAACGTTCGTAAACCGAGAGTTCCCTGTATTGAGCCCTTTTTGGGCTCCCTCAGGGCACTAAACGCATTTTTTCTTGGCTGTGGATGTTCCAGAGTTAAATCTTGGCTCAGAAGGAGAAATTGTGATAAATGTTACGTGAGGCAGAGGTCACTGAAACTTTTCTTGTGTGTGTTTGTGTAGGTTGATGATTGGCCAGTACGTGACAGTGTTTGGTGATGTGATAAGCCACGTTAACATATCGTCGGTGAAGCCTGAGGACGGGGGGGAGTACGAATGTGTGGCAGAAAATCGCGCAGGACGGACCAGCCATTCAGCGAGGTTAAACGTTTATGGTAAGTCTTGACAGTGAAGTTGTTGAATTTCTCATACTGTTTGACTCTGTATGATATTATGACACTTTATTAGTTACATCGTTTATGGAAGTTAACTATCCACGTCTGGTAAAATTCCCATTATATTTCTTATAAACTAAAGAAGTGATTTTCTTAATTAAAATATTTCATACTATACAATTTTTCCCGTGAGATTTGAACGTTCATACTAATCTTCAGGTACGTAATTGTACTCCGACGCTAAATTTACTTTTTTGTGTAATGTAATATATTTCTCTCGGAGTAGAATTTATGGAACTAACATATATTACTGTAAAGCTGTAACTTCGTTAATTCTCGTAAGCTACGTCCGTTTTTTTCATCAGCTACATACTTTATATGGAGTGCCAGTTAAATTCTACAACGTTTATGTAAAATATTATACTCGAGAAAAACACTAGCAATAATCTGAGGGCCTCGGCACAAAAGGGCTTATCGCTACACATTTTTTTAATCGTACCCGTGTGCATGCAAGGCGTTTTTTGCATAGTCGCTAAGACACGAGGCACATTAGTCTGATCGATGTTGTGGTAATGGCTCTCAGCAGCTCTTGAAGAGTGCGGGATTATCTTTGTAAACAATGTTTTTATTGCTTACTAGAGAAAAGATTCCCGGGGGGGGGATTCACTTGGACACCATTTTCTCTGCAAATAAATCACGGATCAGCCTTAGTATTTGAAATATTATAATCCGGTTGAAAAGACGCGCTGTTGAAAACGTTCAGTTGTTCATTAAATTTCTTAATAAAGGGGTAGAGAATAAGATCGCAGTATTGTCCCTCACCATTTATCCAAAATGTGTCGGGTCGTTCAACCGCCTCTGTACAATAACTTTGAAATCCTGGAATTTGGTTTCCTGTTGAACGCTGATATTTGACCACAAACGAAGCAGGACAAGTCAGGCAACGCTTTGTCCCTTTAAAATATCGTATTTGAGATATTTTTACTGACTTTATTAGTGATAATATTTTCAAGGTCACGTCACCTTTTGGTTCATTCACGGTTTTAATTTGTACGGACGCAACAGTGGACATCTTGTTGGTGTTTTTTGTGTGTAGTGCTCGAGAGACACTATTCTGCGAACTGATTTGAGCGTCCTTAGTATATTTTCTCCCTGTACCCACAATTCTGGCGGCCTGCCAGACCCTACACAATCACAAACGTAATCTGTTGCATGGAATTTCAACTTGCACTCTTGGGACTCACGATTTCCTAACAGGAAACTTTTTTTTGAACTCCCTGAGTTTCCCTCTTACTCTCTCAGACACCTCATTTTTGCTCTGGTTCCGTCAGAAGGGCTCACGCCTCAACTAACAAACACCAATCAACTAATTCCAAACCCGCGTGAGTAACAACTGAATAGAAAGTAATCGGGGGTGGTACGAGCATATGAGCAAGCTTAACATCTTCCACGACCTGCGTTAAAATCAGGTTTCAGAAGTGTTCAGCGTCTTTGTGAAAAAGTCTGGTTCTCTGAAGGACAGAGAGAAATTCGCGTTTAGAACTTTGTCTTTGGAAGAAACATATAAAATCCCATATCATTTAATATTTTTATCTTCAGGACGTAGAAATGAGCATTACGTTTCTTATTTCATAGTTGGAAGTGAAGATATATCCCGGAAGACATAAACGTGGATGTAGGATGAAACTTAAATGCATCGTAGAATAAATGCGACCTTATTTTTAAGTTATTTTGGATATTATTAAAAAGGCGGGCTTAATTTATTTAGGGCAGAAGACGGACTTTTGTGAACGTATTGGAGAGTCTTTGGATTCCACAATAGATGGAAACAAATTGCCCCGATTAATAACGCTAACTTGCTCAGGAAGACTGGATTTTCTATCGTTCCTCTTAATCGTTATCACCACCGTTATTAGAATACTTCGTTCGCAAAATTTACGAAGAATGTACGTCAACTTCAGGTACATGCATTCTCATGCTCTACCCATGTTTTGTATGCTGCCTTAATGATTTAGAATTTCTACAGTTTGAATTAGCAACAAAAACTTTGTAAGTTTGGCAGAACGTGAGAAGTTAATTAAAACCGAGGCAAGTCTTAAAGAGCTGAAAGGTTCGACCTCACTTACGTCGTGTTAGAGAAGTTGCCGAAACTCTAGGTGGTATTAACCGTTTAAGATATTAAAACGTGTTTACAAACTGTTTTACTGTAAGGTGGTGGTAATGGAGGCTTAAGAATGAAGGTGCTATTTTATTTGTTACTGAAATGTTTGTTCCCACTGGATCTTAAGACCTCGATAGTGGCTTTGATTCTTGATCCCTTTCTAAGATGACTCTCCACGAGGCCAGTTTTGAAACACGTCGCAATTTTTTTGCATCCCGAAGTGGTTTAGAAACCAGTTTAGGTAAAGACAGATCAGACCAAGCAAATTCTGGGAAATTTCAGTGTTATGGACGAAATCGCTTTTAAGATAAAATTTTGAAAGACGCAAGACTGTAAGTGTCGGTTTATGTAAAAATAGCATTATACTGAGGACCATCCAAAAAGGTCTGTGGGTACCAATAACCTTCTACGCCTGATAATAATAACCATCAAGAACTACAAACACTAAAAAAGTAACTGAGGGACATGACAATTATTATCTACACACAGAAATCTGTGGCTTTATGGTCAGTAATGCAAATCACGTAGTCTGGAATCCCTTAATAATTCTACCGCGGCAGTGGTTATGATAATGAGCGTAACATAGATCTATTACTATTATCCCATAAGATTTTAAACCGCTCAGCAGCGTTACCATGGCAACAGTTATAGTAATCTAGTGATAAATGTACACACAGTTGCGATGGTCATTGAATGTCGTGTTAGGGGTAGATAAATTCCTTGCATTTCCCTTCAACAAAACGAATTTCATTCAGAGCTACAGAATGCTAACACAGGTTCTGTACTGCGATCAACCAATGTCGCGGACTGACATGGCTGGGGGATTCTTTACAGTGATTCATACCATTATCGTACGTTATATCTCTTTTCCTCGTGCACAAAAATGTGGTTGGCTTCCTTCAAATTATTATTCGACCTATTAAATTTCTCTGAAGACGAATATAAATTCGTTTTGCAAGTTGATATTCGTTCAGAGTCTAGCTTCCTCTCTCGTTCCCCGTTATGTCTTTGTTCCTACCCATTCAATGGTTTCCGTTGTAGTAACTGATGACAACGTCGAGCGTCGGGACGCCTTGCAGCTGCTTTGCTTCAGGACGCCGCCGTTCGGCTCAGATTCATCGCATACTCGCGATTTGAAGCTTATCGCCCTGTTGCAGTATTTAATGAAGAAAAAGTATTCACAAGATTCAGTTCAGTTTTGGGCCCCCAAGGCAAATTAGTAAAAACAAGGCCCCACAAAGTAATTAAATATATAAGAAACGTTTTATCTATTTTTTTTAGAAAATAAAATGTGAAATGTTGAATATATTTAACATAATATACACACGAAAATTATAGAAAAAATTCTTGAAGTATTTTATTTCCATTTTGGTTTACTGAAAACAGGAATTATAATTTTACAGCATTACATTCAAAAATTAAATAAAATTATTTTGTTTTATGTTAAAAATATGCCAAAATTTTAAATGGTCCTAATCGACTTTATTCTAGCAAATTTGTCGGTCACTGCATCGAAATTCGATAGCATTTTCTGTTAACAAAGTTGTCGATGATCATTTCTTCCCTATGCAACTTCGCAGGTAATTTGTATGTTACTTTTAACTGTATTTATCACCGATCTCAAATAGCCTGTGACAGTGCGTCTGTTATGTATTTGTAGGGTACTGCTTTCGAATCTCAACTGGGTAATCAGTTTTGAGCTGTGACCTTTCGTGATTTTCCTCACTTTTAATGCGAATTTCGGGCTACGTTCCCTTAGATGTCAGTAGATTGCCCACTGTTAACCATCCTCACGTTTCATTCGATATCCTGTGAACTTTTAAATGGCGTAGATTTTACAGTTAATAATAACTTCTTCTGGTTTTACGCAATTCGGAATTACTTTCCTAATTACGAATCGGTGTACACATTTGGACTGACCCAAGGCCTCTACCTACACAGTAAAGTATAACTCATAAATACGCGGACATACGCCATGCTTCGACTGGGATTTGAACTCACTATCCCGGTGTTCGAACCCTCAACGCCTTAGACTGCGCTACTATTTTGATCGGCTAAAATAAGTTTAATATTCTGCAGATATCTTCCTCTGCTTCGTCTGTAGTCCTGTTTTATCTCACGTCAGTGTCGGTCACGTGGTTGCGCTGTTCTCTCGACAGGTTTGCCCTACGTAAGACCAATGCCGCCTATACCTGCCGTGGCTGGTAAGCAACTGGTGGTGAAGTGTCCAGTGGCCGGCTACCCCATCGACACGATTATCTGGGAGAAAGGTAAGTCACAAAATTACGCCTCATTTCATGTACTAGGAACTGCAAAGGAGTGGACACGGGAACTTGAAACTCATTACGTAAATATTTACTCCGATAATATGCTGGTGCGTTAAACCTCTCCGTTCCGGTAGTTAAAACGTTAAAAATTGTAACCTTTCTTTTCATTTCGATGCTTATCTCTCGACTTACAAGTACAAGTTAGCTGCATGTAAGTTTTTTTAAGAGATCGTCGTCATAATTTTTTACACAAAGACTGAGGACTCGGAAGTAACTTTTGGAATTCAGAAGTTAAATTTTTCCTTCCATCTACTCGAAACTTCTCCTATACGTAATTTTCTCTGATAAAAGTGCGTCTTTCAAGGAGTTCTGTCTTCGTTCTGTTTGTTTAATTCCTCCCATTTGACTCATGACGTTTTACGTTGGCAATTATATTTGTACTTCGCAGTGTCCTTTCAACTTCTTCAGTCTGTAATCTGTCTCTTGAAGGTCATTGAGACTAACAGTACGTGTGCATTTTCTGTTTTCTTTACAAACAATGTTGTGTGCCCTTAGAAGAATACCGTATCTCTTCCTTTTTTTTCGAAATTTATTCCAGTTTTTGTTAATTTTTACAACGTGGAACGTCAAATTACATCGTCTCTTCTGGTGAATTATATTGTTTTAATTTGTGACTTAGGACTGCGTGTAGCAGTGTTATTAGAATTATAAGCATTTTAATTAAGCGGTATTGAATTTATAGATTATAGAAATTTAATTCTTAATGAATCAACGGAAATGTGGTCGAGGTCTGTTCTGAATTCTGTAAGAGCAACTGAAAATGGAGACAGAAAGGCCCTGAGATTTACTCGTGTCGCCGTGTGGCTCCTGTCACGTTATTTCTGTAGTTCACAACTTCATTCTCCCGCCAACCTTCGAAATCGACGGTTGCCCTACAGCCTCCGAGGCCACAAAGAATTGAAATGTCTTTAAAATGCAACAAATCTCCTTTCTGTTAATGACGTATTAATAGAAAAAGATCGTGGGAGAAAGGTAATTTTGTGACATTGCTGCAGATTTAGCGATGAACCGAGGTGGATAGGCTCCCGATTAACTAGCATCACGAGAGACAGAATGGAGAGGACACTTGTCCGAAAATAAATTGAGAAAAATTAAAACTGCATCTTCAATAAATGACTAACTAACAAAAGATGGCTTACCGAACCAGAAGGTTCATCACCGAACTAACCAAAGCCCTCCACCGGACCCTGTCTCCTTCAACTCCTATCTCCCATAGATCCCGCCTGAGATTATCCTCCCATCTACGTCTAGGTCTCCCCAG
>NW_019059872.1:0-21472 GCF_000696155.1 Zootermopsis nevadensis | reverse complement strand
CGTCTAGGTCTCTCCAGAGGTCTCTTCCCCTCAGGCTTCCCAAATAGTGGACCCAACCAACCAGATGGCTTACGGAACCCAAAGGTTCATCACCGAACTAACCAAAGCCCTCCACCGGACCCAGTCTCCTTCAACTCCTATCTCCCATAGATCCCGCCTGATATTATCCTCCCATCTACGTCTAGGTCTCCCCAGCGGTCTCTTCCCCTCAGGCTTCTCAACCAATACCCGGTGCACACCTCTTGTCCCATCCATGCGCGCTACATGCTCAGCCCATCTCATATTCTCGACTTAATCACCCTGACAATATTGGGGGAGGAGTACAGATTTTTAAGCTCGTCGTTGTGCAGTTTTCTCAAGACCCCATCGTCTTCCCTCTTAGGATTACACACGTAAATACTGAAAATAATGCAAAATACATTGCACAAACTCTGAGGGCCATAAAATGAATAATACTGCTCAACCCAAAAGCGAAGAATACCTTATGCGCCGATCTCTCTCTCTTGGTTTTTATCGGGGTACTCAAAGTGCATGTCCAGAGGTTATTACTCCTCCAGGACTACTCAACCTTGCATGAGCGGGGTACATTGTTCCTACAGTGATACTCGTGGATGGCATTAGTGCAAAAGTGGTCTGAGACACAAAAGAGTACACTTTTTCAATCTTTTTTCTTCTCCTTTCCACATACCAGAGTAATTAAATTTAGGAGGATGAGATTACGTCCGCCATTTCATTGATCTCTATAAGTTAATCATTTTATACCATTTCTGCTCTCTGTGAATGGATTTTCGTTTAATTTCAATTTCTGGGAACTTACGAATTGTAATTTTGAAGCTGAGCTTACAGTTTGCTTTGCAGGACTCTTTGAATGGTTATGCATATACCTTGGTATGTTTTACTAAAACCTGAAAGTCGCTGAGATAAATCTGAAGCCACTGGGACTTCACAGCAAATCCTGGTCCAGTGTTTGTTCGCCGTTGTCCATAAGCCCATTTCTAGAAAAAAAAATGTCTTCACAAGTTTGCAGAAAACTCAGATACCATAACATTAATTGAAAGATGGTATTTCTTGATCCTAATACTAACAGAATCTTTCCAAAAGTAGCATCCGGCATGCGGATAATGTTGCACGTAAAAGACGTTTTCTGGCCACGAAGTTTTGTCAGTGCCTTCAAATACGTGACAATGGCAGAAAAATATTCTACTTGGCTTATTTGTACATTCCGTTTTTCAATTTCTTAAGTCCCATCCAACAAGGGCATAAAACTTCCTTTACTAGAAATACAAGCACAGAATTTTAAAGAAATTTAGAAAACTGTAAGTCAGTGGGAGATTAATCTGATGTAAGACATTTTGGGTGGTCAGATGGGGTGAGACTTCCAACCAACATCCGTCAGCGCGTCACAAATGGCACACTCGCACTGGAGAACGTGCAACGCGCCTCTGACCAAGGCACGTACAGCTGCACTGCCCGGAACAAGCAGAACTACACGGCACAGCGGTCAGTTGACGTCCGCGTACTTGGTGAGTATTAACAAAAAATTCATTGCTGTAAGAATAATTTTTTGCGATTAAATTAGTGATTAACTGTAAATAACAACAGTTGTGATTCATGTCATTTGTAAAAATGTTTACGTATGTTATCAAACGCTTTAAAGATGACGTGCTTTTAAAACTCAACCACGTCCATTTCTGTGCATATTTTAGGTTGATAATCAAACTAAGTATTGCATTATACTTTCCAAAAAATAGGTGGTATTTTATGTTATAGAAACTTTATTTGTAGTTCTTATGGAAGTGAACTTGTTTAGTATTTGTAACTCTCTCAAATACAGGCACAAAATATTTGGAGTAAGATATTCAAAATTGGTGGCATGGCACTCCAATGAAATGTTGATTTTCTGGGTGGAATTAATTTTCCAAAAAAACAGGCATCACACAAATTTTATGCAAATGCCATAATATATTTGTCATAATTATTGTAAATTTAATCAGAGTAAGTGAATGTTGTTTCGTTTCATTTGCCATATTTTTAAAGAGGTCAAATTGAAAATTTACAAAATAGTGTGGACAGCCACAATTTATATTTTGTTACTGTTTTAAGCCACTCTCTGTCATGTCAGATTTGACGTAAATATCGTAGTGCGTCTTAAAATTAACCTCTTCCATTCTGAGTTATATTTGTTAGAACCTTGAAGACGTGTTTTTTGATTTTCGTTCACATATTTCTGCAGAGACTCACCTCACAAGACCTCAGCTCAGGGGAACGGCGAATGGATGTTACTGGGTCACCTCTAACGCCAAACTTACGATTAGTTCAAACCTGAAACTTGTAGTAGAAAGGGCAACTGTTTCTTTTCTCTCGTAAGTGATAGCATCCCCTTGAATAATACATACAGACAACATTTATTTTTCTGTTTCATGAATAAAAGAAACTATTCTGCGAAGTGTTGTCAGAACTCCGACTACTTACAGGATGACTCAGACAGTCGCAGACGCTTTCGTTCCTCATGTTATTCAATCCCGTCTGAAACAAGGCTTGACCCAGAGAGATAAATTCTCAATTCCTCACCAGTCTTGACTAATGACTTATACGAAAGCTGTTCTTAACATTCACACTCACGGTGTTTTAGGACATTAGTGCGTATAATGGCCGGGAGGCGATAAAAGTGGCTACAGCAATGATAATCAAAATGCGCTCTGCTGTGTTGCAATTGTTGGTCCGAAAGTCGATTACCGTGTCTGCTGCCATCTGTTGTTTAATTCAGATTACTACGTAGTCGCGCGTACTAGAACTGTTATGTTGGCTACAGTGGAAAATATCATTCTTTATTTTTCTTATACTTAAAATAATAAATGAAATGAGAGACAGCTCAGTTTAGAAAATTGTAACTTATTATAATAGCATCGACCTACGGCATTGTTGAAACTCATTGTTTAGACATGAATTAATTTGGCTTCAGACACCCAAATCCTGTTCTTATTTCAAATTCTTCAGTGTAATTTTGTGAGATAGTAGATAACTTTTTTTTTTACAGGCTGGTAAACCATGTAGGCCTTCTAAACAGCAAGTTGTTGAATGGAACGTTCCTTTATATGCTTGAAAAATAAACCAATCTTTCTTGTACGATCGTATATTCAATGTATGGAACGTGGAAATCTCTTGCCAATAATCTGCACAAGGGCTGTATCGACTTAATCTTTTCACCGAATTTTAGCTCATTCTCAACCGATGTCAATGCGTTCGCCCTCCAAAATTTCTTTTTGCATTGATTGATGTATTTCGGGATGGAATATCGGAACTGTTCCGCCACCTCAATTCGTTAGAGCGTAACTGTAATGATGGAAAAGACTTCTCGTGTTATCTGAATCTCGCATTTTAGATGGTTTTATTCCCAAAAAAAAATCTCATCTCCTCGGTTTTATAAAATGTTGTTGTACAGTCACGAAAGTACTTCATCTAGATAAGACATTCTGTAATACCCGTATTAGTACCAACTTAATAACAATTGTTAGTTGTCATGTGACAGAAATTTAAATATTCTTCGCCAGAGAATGTACATTTTATTTTATGGAATCCGAGATGAAAAAAAAATATAAGAGTTATGTTTTACGTACAAAAATATCGCCAAATAGTTTTTAAAAAACAAACTTGAATAGAAAAAGCCATCTGGAAAACCTATTTGTTGATGATTTGATGAGGACGTGAACTGGATTCATCTAGCACGAGATAAAGACCAATGGCGGTCTATTATGAAAACGGGTCCCGTAAACTGCGAGGAATTTCTTTAAAACCTGATATGCTCTTACCTTATCCCGGACTTTGTTAATAATATAATGAGCTATATCCGTCACGTTTACGTGTGTACTGATGTTGGGATAGTTTTCATGATAACGCTGCTAAGCGGTTTATTATTGCCGTATGGGATAATGATTATAGGATTATATGTGTCTGTTATACCGTTGCCATGGTAATCCTGTTCACGTATTGTCGACTTTGCGATTTTGCGTAATTGGAAGTTTACCAGTTACTCTGGAGGCCAAAATGGAAACCTATAGGCATTTAACGTTTTCAATTTTAATGTTATCTTCGAGAAAATGACAAGTTGATTAATATTTGTATAAATAAATTGAAAGAAGAAAATCTATAATAACAGAGATTGACATATTTTCTTTGTATGTTTTCTATAGTCGACATTCACATTTCAGAAACTTTCGCACGTGAATTGCATCTCGCAGAAATTTGCGTCCGCCCGCACACCTGCAGAACTGCGATACTAGGCCGAACTGTTATTTTATTATACCAGAAGATGTCTGACTGGTGGTGAACAGTTTACCGGACTGATCTCGTGAAGAATTTCTCACGTTCTGTTACCTTGTGTGTCTGATCGCGTTATAGTTTATTTATCGGAGTTAAACGAATAGCAAACATTTTCTTTTCTTCAGATTATTATCAACGTTTCTCAACCTATGGTACGCGAGCCAATGTTGAGTGGTACGCGAACTAAGTAAGAAAATCAAAATATAATATTAACATAAATAAGTTTTCCCTGGTCGCATTTGGTTAGTGGTAAATTTAATGTTTGAAATTAAAATTAGTGGTACGCCTGCGAAAAAGGGGTGAGAACCCCTGCATTACATTATATAATGACGTGCTAATGCTAACAGTGTCACTATGAGAGATGAATAACTGCAAAATGAATTTTGTGTTTTGCCCTTTGAACTTTGAAAGTTGGAATTATAACTTGAGTAAATTTAATTCAGCATTTGATGGCAAAATGGCGGATATTCGGTACCACAAACGTTTCTGTCGTTCGCCGTGGGGCAAATGGAAACAGAGAGATGAGATTACGACGATAAAACAATGAAACAAAACTTTAAACCCGTATCCTTATTAATCAGTGCCGTCAGCTAGACCACAGTCCCACTATATCTGATTTAGAGGTTACACAGTGTTTAGTGGCAAAAAGCCTCTCTTACAGGCGTAAAAACTCGCTTTGCGAAGTGTTGAAACAAAGGATATAGCACGTAATTATCGAGAATACAAAATTATCTGTTTCATTACTTGAATGTCGTATCTAATTTGCACTAATATCTGTTTACCCATGTAAATTATTTACTTTACTGATCTGTTACGCTTTGTTGTTACAGGTTTTCCAAGCGTTTGAATATTTGTTTTCGGAATTGGAACTTAAAGACAATTTGCTACCTTAAGATAAAGCGGGGTTTTTTTGTGGGCGTACTTTCTAATATTTATGAAAACGTTTTATCTAAACTGATTCGTTAAATACTTGACGAATTTTCCCTTAACTATTTAAAAAAAATTGAGTTCTTCCATATTTTATTTTATCAGTGTAACACACTTGCTAGGATAATTATAGACTAGGCCTAATCCTCAATTATGAATAAATGGATTGAAATTAATATAATTATACTTACCCGAGAGTAATGGCGGCCGACGAGTGGAATACTCCTCTAGATTAAATCCCGAAGTTAGAATACTGGAAGGTTTCCACCCCCACTAGTTCACCTTCATAGAATTCTGTTTCTACTATCATCCATTTCATCAGTGCAGAGTAGCAACTGAATTCGTAAATGAGTGTTTCGTGCTTCTAAAATTATTCCTCTGATCAGCGACCTGCTTTACACTCCAACAAACTCCGAATTTCGCAAGCCCCCACTCGTTCTCTGGTTACCGGTAACGTGTTTTATTGGAACATACGGGCTTCAGTTTCCGATAGTTTCTTCATTCAGTTTCGTGTTGTGGCTGCATCTACAAGTTTCTGTCAGAATACGTGAACCTAGAATATTCCGATCAACCAATATGGAGCCCTGTCTTCGCTCAGAGACAGGCAAAAAGCATCAGATAGTAGCTCAGAATGACGAATAATAGAGGCCTTCCTTGTGCATTAAGCAAAATAGGTCACTTTTAAAGGCTCGTTTCCACCTCGGATCTGTTGACAACCTTTCAACTGAACGACGTGGTGATGTGGTTTGTGAACCTGTTTTATATTCCAGAGGTTGGCTATTCTGATCTCAACTGAGAGACCATAATTTCTTCTGAAGTTTTACATGTTTTTCGTCAGTCTGTACATGAAAACTCACGGAGAATGTTAGTGTAGCGATAATGCTGTAGGCTTATATTGTCCTTTTCGAATGCCTGACGGGTTAAGGTTTGTGCTGATTGTGATTTTTTTCTCATCCTCTGTAACCGAATTCCACAATAATACCTTGATATTTGCCATGTCCGCCTCCTTGATATCACATCCAACATTCCATTCACAATTATTGGCACCATTGCATTTTCTAAAAATTACCTTCATCTTTTCGTAGTGACTTCCTTCGAAATTCCTTCCAATTCGATGTTTATAACAATCAGCCCAGACCTGTTTTCATGTCAGATTAATTCACCATAAAATGACTGAATAACAATGGAGTCTTCACTTCGTTTGTTCATCCTATGGTTAAGACAAGGACGTAAATAATTTGCCTAATTCACGTCAGAGGCGCCCTGTCACAGTAGCTTGTAACCATCTTGCAGTAACAATAATAACATCGCTTCCGAGGCTTAAAAAATGCGTATCATTCATTGTAGCGAAATATACTCTTTTCCCCCACTTTGAGTATCCCTGGTTTTTTGGAAACAATGTATTCCGCAAACAATTTGGTTTGAATTATAAATTAAAATGATTGTTATAACATCCACTTAGGTGTTAAAAATTCGTAGCACGACTTTCTTCGGAAGGGAAATAAAGTCGGCGGTGGTCCTGTGTCGTAGATTTACGGCGTGTAAAAGAACCTTACGAGCATGGACGAGATGTTTCGTAAGTAGAATTCAGCGGCCATGTTTCTCACACATGTCTCTTCAGAATTGTTACCAGATGGCTCTAGCAGACAGATCAGGATTGAGTAGAAATTGTATGGAGGCAGCAGGCTTGCCAACTGCTGCTGTCTGCCACGTTTACAAACGCAGACTACACTATACCTTGAATCGGCGTTATGCAATAAAAGCCCTTTGTGTTCATAACATGTTTATCTCATAAATATCTGACATTTTTATGATACACTTACAAATCTGTGAATATTTAATGGTACAGTTGCAGTTCCAGTTGACTGATGAAATTAGGTGCTGTTGCTTGGACAACAAAATAAATTTAATCTTAAATCTGTTATGAAGAGAAATTTTTTTTTCCTTACACGGTTGGATTTCAATCTGAAATATGCATAGAAATTATAACTATACTAACGCGAAGGTTACGAAACTATGTAAGTCATAAGAGAAGTGAATTCATAATCAATATTTTTTATGAAAATAGATAATATCAATCCCACTACAATATGTTTAACTCAGCATTATTTCTCATTGGGCCCAAATTGCAATATTTATATAATGATTCAAATTTTGTGTCCAAATATATGTTAAAGTTAATAACCTTACTTTCTTTGATTGATGTGCTGCAGTGTTTTATTTAGCATGACATTAAGGACAGGTTCAGGTAACTTTTGATGTTTAATTAATTTATAATTATTGTATTAAACATTTTATTTAAGAAAGGAGTGTGTGTTTAATAGTTGAGTTTGAAAAAGTTATATATTTTTTAGAATATTTTTAACATTTCATAAACAACACAGTTGGCTATACCAGTAGATATCTTTGATGAAGAAACAGGACATTGAGACTTGACATTTTGTTGCTTTCAGGTAGAAAATTTTTGATGTTTGTCACTCATTGATTATCTGTCTTTACCAGAATAAACTATGTAGCCTCAGTGACAACAAAAAAATTAAATAGATTTGTATAAGAACACAACAACATTTGTATTAACACAAACATTATTTCCAGTTTTATGCTGAGACGAACTTCATTTTCGTGATGAATGTTTACATACAGTGGGTATTTATTATCATTAAGATTATTAGCATGATACTAATATTTTCCACGCTCATAAGTCATCACATAATTAAATCACAGAACTAAGTCAGGATGTCTTATCACCTTTTCCTGTTCTATCCTTACCCCAACATAATGACCCTCCACAGTAACATGAAATTAAGGCCGTGAGTAACAGAAAGTAATCAGTAATTCCACTGTGGGTGAAACAAAGTTTTTCCTATCCTCAATAATCACATCAATATTTTAATTCTATCTTTCAGTGCCACCCAAAATCACGCCTTTCAGTTTTGCACGCGACTTAAACGTAGGCGACAGAACAAGTATACAGTGCGTGGTGGTGACAGGGGACTTACCCCTCAGCTTCGTATGGCTCAAAGACCACTACAGCAGTCTCAGTCCAACAACATCAACAAGCATTTCCACAAGTAGCACAGGCACCACAACCAGTACGGACATTACCACCAGACAGTACGATGACTTCACCAGTACGCTAAGCATAGGGAGCATCACGCGGGCACACAGTGGCAATTACACTTGCCGGGTGAGCAACGCCGCAGCCACCATCACACACACAGCACAACTCCGAGTGAACGGTAACACACGTCTCAACACGGCCTGCCTGCCTGCCTACCTTTTTTTTTTTTCTTGTCTGCCTGCCTGCCCTCCCCTCGCCCTTTGACTCCTCATTTAAAATCTGCTTGTCCCACCCGCGGTGTGTTTCTCTATAAATGGGTGTGCGTGGGTGAAAGCGTGAATGACTGGATGCAAGGTGATGGATTTCCTGGCTTAAAATTCTTCTGAGTCTCATTTCCTTTAATGATGTTGACAAGAGGGTAAGATCCATTCATTCATTTGGGTAAATTGCTTCAAAATGATTGTTAAATAGAATTGTCCTTTGATTCGACACTCGCTTCCTACGCACCTACCATCAAATAAACTGCCAAGTGCGTAGCGTTCGAATTATTGAAGAGTTTTGTCTGTGCTAGCAGATGCAGGAACACAAAACAAGTTTTTGCGACAGTTTTATTTTTATGGAAACTGCAATCACACAGTAAAAATAAAAGAAATGTCGGTAACCCTGTGTTTCTAAGTCGGCTAGAAACCACATCGAACCAATACACTTTTTTTTAATTGAGGTGGTTATCTTCATACATTTTACTTTTGTGCCGATAACTACAGTTCAATAATTTTAACCACATTTCTGACATATCAAGTACTACATGGAAACACAGTATAAAACAGTACAGATGTTCACCTCTTGGTAACACGCCTTAACAACGCAGAAAGAATCCTGTATTGTAACAAAATGCTTGCTTGTCATACATTTCCTGTGTGATGGAAATTTCAGTGACCCTAAATATAGTCAGTCTAATAAAGTGTCCTCAGTTGATTTTTTTAAGTAATCTGCACACAATTTCTATGAATCATCGATATCTACTTACACGTCCACATGATATTACTACCCAAAAGACGAACGTCAACATCTTTACTGCCGCGAGAACCTTGAATCTTACAGGGATCCTGTTTTATTAAACTTGTGCTTACAGATGAGAAAGGCCATGTCACAGCTGTTTTAAAAATAGTAACCTTAGGCACCTAATTATTGCTGCAGCTTAGGTTCTTTTATTCTTCAACATTTCGTGCATATGTTTTTCCTTTATCTTCTACACTGCAGTGTCGTTTAATTGAAAACTACGTTCATATAAATACAACAGCAGCTTCATAGACAAAAACTTGTACGTGTACATGCGCACACATAGAGGTACACACAATTACATCATATCACATATTTTAACCCTTCAAAGCTTTTGAACTAGTTTAAATATATTTCATCACCTCATTTTTTCCTGAAATTACATTCTGACCTCGAATATCATTCATCTGTAATCAGTTACACTAATCATATTAGGTTAGTCAATGTTATTTCTTGTCCTCAGAGCACACCGCAGGGATTATAATGTTACATTTCCAATAAGTGCATTTTTTTCGATGATTGTTTTCTTCGTTGTATCGTCAACAGCCATTTTTGTAACATTCTGTTTTTGATGCAGTTCCGGGATTTCTGTTGATTTTTCATATTCCAGTCCCTCCAAGGATCTCTCCCTTTTATTTTGAGGACGGTGTGACAGAGGGCATGCGAACGCAGATTATGTGTACTGCAAGCCAAGGAGATCGGCCCTTTAACATCACATGGCGTAAAGATTTGCAGCCCTTGGGCCATGAAAATGGCAGCGATGCTCCCTGGATTAACGTTAGCGACTATGCGCCATTTTCTAGCATTCTGACCATAAATACTGTAACATCTAGTCATAGTGGCAACTACACTTGTGTGGTCACTAACAAGGCTGGCTCCGCTGAATACACAGCGCAACTGTCCGTCACTGGTAACGTATTGTATCGTCTAGTGTATCGGCAGCGTAGTCAGCATCAGTGTTAAATGCAATTAATTTACCACTGTCACCCTGCACGCTATCTTCAAGAACCTTTGTGTGTCGCGTGTCCTTATAGACATTCAATTCAGAATATTTTCAAATGACAATAATATCTGATTTTAGTTCCATATATTGACAAGTATAAAATTATAATCCATACTAAGTAGTACCAAGAACTGGAAAAGAAATCTGATTATCATCGCATTAAATTATAAATTTTATATTAATTAATTCCTTTGCTGCTGACTTGAAGGTTTCTTAAACTTTGCAATGAGTAGCGATAAAATAACATGAAAAGAAAGAGTTAACGCTGAAAAACAGGTTTTGATCGTGGCTTTGCTTGTACAAAACAAAGGTGTTCAGGAACACACGCTGATAATATTATTAAATTTGAAATACTCATAGTACATCGTGGTCTTTGAAAATTTTCACACAAAGGTCCTTGACCTGCACTGAAGAAGAATCACAGCTTTGGCATGGCAGCATCCTTGAAAATAGTTTAGTTCCTTCTGATTGAATCTTTGTTCCCATTGCATGTTTAATAGTGATTTTTCCTTTGAGTGTAGTTATCACCATCTGCATCTAACGCGTAACACTGATTATATTATTACATACAAATATATATATATATATATATTCAATAAGTCATTAGTGATATCAACTATGCACACATCATAAGATTCATCGCCATAATAACTGAAGTCTACCTCTGGATTCTGTCCTGAATAAGCTCAGCTGATCCCAGATGACACAACAGAATTGCACTTGATGAAGATCCTCCTGCATAAATTCATAATACCCAAAGCATTTTCTGTCCATAAGATTTTACAATAGAAATTCCCACATTAATGATTTCGTATAAACAACCATTTGTGATGTCAGGATTGTTTACCATATCTGAAGATGCTGCGTACACCTGGGTGAAATCCCGAAACAATTTTTTTATATAAGTACATCATTTTTTCCATGTCATTCATTGTTTCGACCGTGCTTCATATTCATCTGTCACCACTCCTAAGACGCAAGAAAATCCTGACCAGCTGGCGCAATTATCACCGTAATATGTAGTTTGTTTGTGTGGAACATCAGAATTTTTACCAAGAATTATACACTTTACATATTTTATCTAAATAAGGAGTTTTGCTCTGTAATTAAATTTTGTGTGTCACATCTTAAACCAACAGTCAAATGCCTTAATTCTGCTACAGTTTTGTGAACTATAATTGCAGAAAATTTAGAGATCTTTTTCGTATCTTCAGACCTCATCATCATCATTTACGCATTCATACCTTAAAATTAATTTCAGTTCTTCTATTCCAATAGGTACTTCTAGTCCTTCATCGTAATCCTAAATTCGTGCTTTTTTTTCAATTTCCGTCAGTGGTTGAAAGTATGGCACCAATTATTTTAATTAAATACTGTGAAGAACTTTTGGCACATTTGCACAGGTTACTTTCTGTTTATATAATGGTACACTTAGAAGCATAGCAAAAGTAATGATCCAGCATATTTATAAATATCAGTCTGAAAATATAAGCTGCCTATGTAATTTAATTAGCAATAAGTTCAGTTAAAATATAATAAAAGATGTTTTCCATTAAAGAGTTTCTCGGTATTGACATAATTTTAAAAATGAAGGTTAAAAGTTTTGATATGTGTCATAAGAGCGGTCAAGACTCTTCACGTCTGATCTTGTAAGTGAACAGAATTTGAATTAATAATGAAACAAAAATTATGTTGGAAATTACCAATATTTAAAATGGCTGGGGGGAACTTTTCTGTTGGATCTGGATCTGTGGATCACATATCTACTGGATCCATAACAAAAAATAATGGAAGGATATTCATTTTATCAAACTTGTAATCAACTTTTCCATATTCTAAGCTATGCTTGAAATTGTACGAAGTGAATTAGTGAGGGAATTGTATAAAGAAATATACCCAAGCCTGGCAGAATTTCAGATATAGATAAGTGGCATTTTCTGTGTCATTAACGTCAAGATATTATTAATATCTTTGTTTTGTACTTTATCCATAATCGGTTGTATTTTGTTGTTATTATTGTCATCATCATCACCACTAACATCATCATCATCATCATTATCATCAAATCAGCCACTGTCTTCAGGTATCACAAAGGAGAGGGGCACCTGTTCTGTTCGATCCAGTAGACCTGTGATCGACAGCAGCTCAGTCTACCAGACCCTTTTTATTCCTAAAGAAAATTGAAAATCCACGCTCAAAGGGCTGGTGGTAATGGACTGATCATGGATACAGTCTAAAACAATTAATTTAGCAATATTTTCATATTTATGACATACATTTAATGTCAACTTATTACTATATGAAGTTCTGTCAGTCGTGTTTATATTTATTTAAAGAATAAATATGAGAAATTAAGTCATTCACATGTAATAAAGCTACCTGAGATATTATTTATTGGGTATAAATTATTTCTGCTCATATAATTATGAAATAGTTATGTTAAATTAACATTATGCAAAAAAAAATGGTCAGAGTAGAAACTCAGTAAGTTAATGGCTTAATTTTAACTGGCATCCTAGATTTGTTATGAGTCTTGGTGTTCCGTTACACTATTCACAGCATGTGATGCACTTTCTGTTTATAAGATTTATGCAAATGTGACACATGAAACTAAAGCATAATTATAAGAAGATATGTGCTATAAATGTGCCTATTATTGTACACCGCAGAAGAAAGAGGAACATAAAACATCATGGTGTTAAATTTGTATCATTCAAACACAGCAATCTTGTGCGATATCGAGTTCTTCCCGCAGTTCCATGTAATTCTACCACTTATAAACCACCGAGATGGAAAATAACCTATTTTTCACTGTGTTAAATCAGAAACATTCAAGTCATTGCCTTGCAGACAATTTGTAAGTTTTTGAAAGAATGATGATTCAATTTAATTCAATTCAATTCAATAATAATAATATCCTATATAGTTTTCAAATATGGGACTAAATTATGTGAGGATTTAAAATCGTTCAGCATCACTAACAGTCTAGTTAAAAATATTAATATATTTAAGAAATTTATTATAAATTATGTTGTATTAAAATCATTATCATAATTAATATTAAAACTAATGGGATCTGCTGCTCTTTGAAAAATAGTTATAAATAAAGTGAAACTTGCTGTATTCTAAAGTACAAAGTATTACATTAGGCAAAATATGTATGTGTTCAACAAACTCGTTTTTATATTGATAAGTAAATACTAAATATACGTATGTGTTCTCTTTGATTTTTACACTGTGATGCTACTGGCTTTGTTCCTAGTGCCTCCACGTTGGTTGGTCGAGCCAACTGACCACAGTGTGGTACAAGGCAACCCAGTGTCTCTTCACTGTCAAGTGGATGGCTTCCCTAAACCCACAGTAACTTGGAAACAAGCAGTGGGTGTGTATTCCTTTCAGAGAATGCTTTGGATTCAACTCCATGGATTCAGATATTTATAAGAAACTCCAGTGTTTATAGGCAAACTCTCTCTTTTTTTTTTCCAGAAAAGTATCGAAGAATTTTATTTAATACACATGGCTAATTTCTGTTCCAACTTTTATCTAACTGATGTTAAAATAGATTATATGTGTTTTCTAGGAGGATATAATATAATTTTTAAATAATTTGTAGATAGTTTTGCCCTGTAAAATCATAAGCTGTGAGGTCACAGGAAATGTCTGTAATTTTTCACGTTCAAAAGTATGAAGACAGCTGGCTTAAAACTTGTACTTATTTTAGGCACTGAGCCTGGAGAATATCGAGATCTGAGTTATCATAATCAACGAATCCACAGCTTGGAAAATGGTTCCCTTGTCATCTCAAAGGCTGCCCAAGAACATGAAGGCTATTATTTGTGTCAGGCTGGAAATGGAATTGGGCCAGGTCTCAGTAAAGTGATTCTGTTAACAGTACATGGTAAGTCAGTGATATATTGGTAAATAAGCGTGTACACGTTGAAATACCGCATGCTTCCATCAAATAATATAGTTTCTATTTAAATATTTAGCGGGACCACGGTTCAAAGTACGATCACGACAAGAAAGGGCGCGTAAAGGAGAGACAGTACATCTACGATGTGAAGCAGATGGTGATCAACCTATGGACGTTACATGGAAGGCAAAAGGCAGTCCCATTGAATCTGACTATGAGATGAGGTGTGTAGCTTTCCTGTTTCATTAATATGAATGTCGTCGTCATCCCAAGAACTGACAGGTTTTATTTTGTATTATTTTTTTTTAAGTTCTTCAGGAAAGTTGTAGTTTAAATAATTCAAAATGAATTCCTCTCCACTATCAAAGAAATTTGTGGTGTAGTAGTTAAAAATTTTCACTTTTACTTTAGGAAGTACGTATTTTGAATCGGCAGGGATTGGCTAGCATGAAGCTTAGTTTCCATTACATTTTGCTTGAAAGAGTTTAATTAAACCAGATGTATGTGATTACAAGCGGAATTATAAATGGAAATTGGGATAATTCTTGTAATTATTACGGACATGCCTATTTTCCAGGTACACAGTGAAGACGACGTCACTGTCCCATGGTTCTCTGTCAAAGTTAACCATAATGGATGTTTTACCTGTAGATCGCGGCGACTTCATTTGCATTGCTAGCAATCTATATGGCCAGGATCGAGCAACAATACAACTCATTGTTCAAGGTATCCGAATTCTTTCCCATTATTGATATATATATATATGAAAACTGTGTATCAAAACTAAAGGGTTAAATTTTAAATTTTCATCATGACTTGCGGAATACCAGAATACCTGTACACGATGTTATAATTCCAAAATTTAATATGGAAACTAGTAAATCACACACTTGCATACTTTCAACAGATTAAAAATATTCAAAAACAGAATAATTTTATTTTAAGCATTTATGGCAATATTCTGTTGTAATTGTTATAATTAATCATTCATTATATAAAATCCATTCTGTGTTAGTATTCTCTGTAACTTTTATTCCAATTGATCATAAATAATAACAATACTGAATTTAACTTGATATAAATAGAGCCACCCAATTTCCCGCGCAACCTACACGTAGCAGAACAGACAGGTCGTTCGGTACTACTGTCCTGGTCACCTGGAGCAGAAAGTGATTCTCCTGTTACATCATACATTCTGCAGTATAAGGAGGCATCAGATGTTTGGCATGAACACAACCCACAACTCTCGGTGGCTGGGGACCGCAGTGTGGTGCTTGTTGCGGGACTTCATCCTGCCACAACCTACCACTTCAGGCTGTACGCTGAGAATGCTTTGGGAACAAGTTCCCCCAGTGATACCTTGCACGTGCGTAGCTAAGAATGTGTTTTATAGGTATCTAATTATGCTGAATTAACTACAGAGGCTATTAGCATGGAATCAGATGAAACGACTGTTACATACGACGAATTGGTGAGGATGGGTGAAGAATCAATTGTGGTCAGTTTCAAATAAGTGTTTGGAAGGCCTTAGAAAAACCACAGCAAATTTCAGAATACTTGGGTATTCTAGCCAAGATTCAAGCTGGGTATCTCATGAATACAAGTGAATCGCATTACTGCTGTGTCAACTTTATGGTGAGTTACCTGAAATACACTTTTCTGTTATATTTAATACACTGGTTATGTCAATGAAAACAACCTGAAAAAAACAACTAAACTCATTATTAAGAAGAAATAAATATTATTAAGAGCATATAAATATATATTTATTTATTTATTTAGAAATTTTCAATTCAGAACTATGAATATGGCACGCTGCTCTTTCACAAGACTCGAGTAGCTACAGCCGAGCCGCGAATCGCAGAGTTTCACGGAAGGATCACATTGTGAGAGAAGCCCAGTGCCATTTTATCCAATAAACATCTTCTTATTGCAGTTTTCTGGGCGTACACGATGATGATGATATATTTTCAGGTTATGACAGAAAGTGAGATACCGGGTGGGCCACCACGCCAGGTATCTGTGGAAGCAGCCAGTCCACAGGAACTCCATGTTACATGGCAACCGCCTGAACAACAACTTTGGAATGGAGAACTTCTTGGTTACAAGATAGGATTCAGAAAAATTGGGTATAGATTTCAGTTTAATTATAGTTGCATCGTCACCATAGGTTGTTCAGTTTTTCCATCAAACACAACTCATTACAGCTACCACAGAGCCATCTTAAGCATAACTAATTCAAGTTAAAGAAGCAAAGTCTTAATCAAACTTTACTCAATTGTAAAGCACGTATAAAGGAAATATTTAGAATAAAGTAAATATATAAACTTCCTTTCCGTATAGACGTATTTACGTCTAATTCTCCAGAACCGTGGTTCCACTGTCACTTTTAAACACAATATAATATTTCAAGTTCTATATAAATCTTCTTTGAACACCAACCTAGTAATTTTGCCTTTCTTTGTCATCATATATGCTGCAGATATAAATTAATGCAACAGATGTTAATCAAATGACAAAATTATTTCTGGTTGTACTTTTCAGCATTTTTTTAGCGCTTTGGTAGCTTACCTGCTAAGCATCACTCATATCCACTCACTTTTCTTCTTCTATGGCTCTCCGGTCCACGGCCTCCTCAATTCTCCTCTTCCATTTGGTCCTCTGTTAGGTCCGCCTGTCCGAGGCTTTGATCGAGGTTTTGAAACGTCTTCCTTTTTACGGTGCAAGGTTGTTAGCCTTGCGACCAACCCCCAACCTGGAGGACCAGGGTACCTGTCTTAGTCTGACCTCTGCCCCTCGACCAATCTGACTAGGGAGGCCCTACCAGTAGCTATGCTACCGCCAGCGTAGCTCTTGTGATCAATCCACTCGCTCTGCCTACCAGTAAATTATAGTTGGTAATGCCCATGTACTGAAACAGGCCAATAAGCTGGTACATCGTCATGGTGAAGCAGCCAGTTTACGGAGTCTCAAACATAAGGCTATTTATTGCAGATATTAAAGAATGTCTCTATATATTGTCTTCTGTATGAGATTTTTAGGTATAAAATACTTGAATATGCCACAGGAGAAATTAATGATTCTTTCAACGTATTATTTGTTCTTTTACAGTGCTGTTTTATGACCTCTTGTACATGAGCGACGTCTTCGCACATTGAAGGTTCATGCAAGGGCTGTTGAAAAAATTATTAAGCTTTTATTCCTTACAACATACAACCTTCATGTTAGTGAGGCAACTGCGTGAAGTAAGAGAGACATCTTGCGATATGAGGAAACCTGAAGTGAATAACTCAAATTGTATAAATATCTGATGTGATTTCAGGATGCTGAGTAGATTATCGTCCTGACCAGACCGTAGTCCTATTCCATACTGCCACGTGTTTTGTGTTTACAGACCTGGTCCTGAAGATGAAGGACCATATAACTTTACACGAATCGGTGCAGGAATAATTGACAATGAAGTTCGTCTCTCTGGACTGGAGAAGTTTACCAAATATAGTGTGACGGTTCAGGCCTTCAATAGTAGAGGTGATGGACCAGCTTCTGATGCAGTGATTATACAAACCTTGGAGGATGGTGAGAAAGTCATATCATAATGTGGAACAAATAAATTATTTATTTATTAACAGGTACGGATATTTCTGAGCAACATGTTTTGGTCTAAAATACAATCTTCAGGCTCATATATTACAGTACATTGAAAATTGTGAAAGAGAGGTTATTACATGATTATGGGTGTGTCAAAGTTATATAATAACTTCTGGGAGCGAGGTCCGGGCTGTAGGGTGAATGATTAAACACCTCCCAGCTGAACTCCTGCAGGAGACTTGCTGTCCGTCGAGCAGTGTGCGGCCTAGCGTTATCACTGACCGCACTTCACAGTCGGCGGGAGCTGGAATAAGAACCTCCATCTTCAACAGCTGCAACGATGCTACTGTGAGAACGCGGGAAGTGCCGTTAGTGCATGCGCCATGCTACGTCATTGCTCTATCACGTACGCACAGTCGCTTCGCGCAATATAAGGTTTGCTAGCTGTGGGACGAGTGGGAAACTTACTTTTGGGACGCGCCTCGTATGTACACACTGTACAACAGAAACCGAGCACTTGAACTTCAACGAAAAATACAATTCCTCCTTTGTTGGTATAACCTGTGCCCTTAATCTTGCACACCGTGTTTCCAGTGCCCAGTGCACCACCGCAAGACGTGATCTGTACGCCCGTGTCAGCACATGATCTGCAAGTTAGCTGGCTTCCCCCTGATCGTGCCCACCTCCACGGCATTGTGCAGGGCTACAGGCTGTTCTTTGAGCCAGTGGAGGAACGGTATGGTGGGTAATTGATACCAATAATGTTGTACCAGATGCTCAGACTGTATTACCCCAGTGCCAGCAATCCCGTGTTTTATTCATCATTGATTAGTTTTTAAGATGTATCTGCATCTTTTAGGAAGATGTAATATTTGTAATATTTAAATGGTCGTTTACGTGTGAATGTAAGGCTGGTTTACATCCATCCATCTGTCTGCACGGAATGAAACTGATTTTATCATCACAATTTTTTTTTTTTTTTATTATTTGTTTAATTTTCCTTGAATTTCTTGTTATTTTCTGGATTCTCACATTTTGGTTCAAATTTGTGTTGTTTTCTTTATATTACATTAGTGTTACCATTAAGTGAGTATATGTGGGAGGCTGCGTCCTCTGTCTTAAGCAAGTGGTTGTAACCAACACTTCACTGTAGTGGGATCTGAGGTTCTCAAGGCTGTGAGTATGAAGATGGTTGTCTTCCGGGTTGTAGCACCCTATAATCTGGAAGAAGTTTACCAACATTTGAGAGATCTTGTTGAGACCCTGATGATGGAGGCAACAAGAACCTCTGAAATTTTGGTAAACTTCTACCAGACTACACAGAAGACAACTATCTTCTTAACAGTTTACTGTAATTATTACGCTGAACAGTAGTTTTAAGTGTCTTTCGTGGATAAAAGTTATCGATGTAAGGAAATACGTAGAAGAACTTTCTATTTTGGTTTATAAAATGTGTGCTAATTGTAGGTTATGTTCCTCAAGACAGTTATTCCACTGAACATTAAAATATTTGTCGGAAAGTACTGTGTGTAACATATAATTAAATTGTATTTTGAACAGAGTTGGGAATTCGAGAAAACAGGGCAATAGCCGCAACTACTACAGTTTTGCATGGACTGAAACCATTCACAAACTACAGTATTCAGCTTCTGGCCTACACACGAGCAGGAGATGGTGTTATTAGCCCAGTTACGTTTTGCACCACTGAGGAAACAGGTAATTCCTGAATGTTTGTACATAAACTTTGTAAGTTGAAAGCGACATACGTTTCCTGTTGGTCAAATGGGACTATATTGTTCTGCTACATCACAATATTCTTAAAAGTATTATATATTCATAAGAATAGTAATTTGTGGGTCTAAAATGCTTCTCTATGCTTCTTAGGTTGTCAAGAGATTTATTTGTAATTGATTCATTAATATTAAGGGATGTGTTATGTTTCTAACATCCCCCTGGAATTTGTAAAGGTTTTGGAATTCTTAAAATTGTTCTCTTCAGAAGCTGTTCTTGTTTTGTTGTGCCACAAAATGTCAGAAACAGACAAATACCTAAAGACATTTCAAAAATGTTGTGGCTTGTGTCACCACCCCTTTCATTAAATGTATATTTCCTTATCATTTTTATTTCATCAAAATATTAAGTGTCCCATGGAGTATGGATGATTTGCTGTGTTTAGTCCTGCTCCGCTAAAAATGACCTTGAGCTAACGAGATTGCCGTAGTTTATTTACTAGGTCAATCCAACCCTTTTGAACAACTGCATATGTTATAACAAAAATGTTTTTAACATTTTGATACTTTAAAACTAGTGATAGTTTATATATTATATATATATTTATTATTGACTTCAAATGGGTTTATACCCGGTGGCAGTGACCTACAATAAGATACAAAACAATGAGACACAACAGAACAATGAGATACATCAACAGAATGAGACAGAACAAAACAATAAACAAAAGGACACAACAAAAACAATAAGATACAACAAACAATGAGATACATCAACACAGAGTCAGAACAAAACAATTAAAAAAACATTATTATTGTTGTTTATATTTTGTGCCATAAATAGAACTCAGAAGGCAAGTTGCAGTACCACATATGATATCTTCTTTTCCCAGTACCTGATGCTCCGGAGAAGGTGAAAGCAGTATCCAGTTCCGAAAACGCAGCTTACATAGGATGGCTTCCACCTCGTCACCCAAATGGCATGATCACGAAATATACGGTGTACTTGCGTGTTCTGGAACAAGGCAAAGAACTCAAGATTGTAAAGACTACTGTTGCAGCACATCAATTGCACTATGAAGTGTCTGGGTTACTTACCAGCAAAATGTATGAAGCGTGGGTAACAGCAACTACTCGTGTCGGACAAGGAGCTGGCACGCCCGTCGTTCATCTCTCTCCTGCGACTTCTGCTGGTGGTTTGTTCCATTCTAATCATCATTTAAATTTTTCTTTACTTGAAGTAGAATTTTCATTTATGGTTTTGTAGGCTTTATATTTTGTCATTTTCTAAATGTTATACAAATTTAAAGATTAAAATTGTGACAGGAAATGTTTTCTCTTAAGTTGGGGGCATGTCATGCATGTACTCGTGCATTAAAAATTCTAATGTGGTGATAGTAAAAACTCATAAAAGTGTCTCATAGTAAACTTTTAAGAAAAACAAATCTTACGAAGCAATACATTGAATTGGTAAATTCCAGATTGTGTGTTAAAAATCTTTATGTTCAATATATTATTTTTGTTTATTATTCTGTTTCCTTTTTGATAGTGCCGGCATCAGTTGTGTCATTTGGTCAGCTCGTGACTGTACCGTGGAAAGTCACTGTGAAATTAGCTTGTCTCTGTGTGGGCGTGCCTCGACCGAAGGCGCAGTGGAGACTAGGAGATTTGACCTTACACCATCAACCAAAGTGAGTTGCTACAGTATGTAAATTTATGGGAATTAATTCTGAATTTGGTCTCTCTTGGTCATAGGACTTTCATTTTGCACTGAAAACGAATATTAATTAATGATATAACAAATTTAATATTTTTACCATTTAACTATTTTAAACAAAATGAATTAATAGAAACTTGTTTTAACATAATTT
>NW_019059871.1:593913-611867 GCF_000696155.1 Zootermopsis nevadensis | reverse complement strand
CCCCTTGAACAAGATAAAACACATAGGTTAAGTTCTAAAATATGCCGACTTTTTAAAAATAAATGATTTTGACGCACTGGTACTAATATAATTACATAATATTAAGGATGCAGTGTCCGAACCAGAACCAACTCCTTACTCGTCACCACCAGAGAGACAATAGGTTCTACTCACCCTAGCTGCAAATCACCGCGGTTTCCACATCGTGGCCACCAGAGATATACAGTTTCCGCCTTCAATTATTTCCCCAAAAATCCGACGCCAGATAATAATCTCGCGCTTTATATGGAATTTCTAAGGACGCTCACGATGATGTGCGCCCTTGGAGCAGCCCTGAAATTATCGCTTCTGATTGGCCAAAATTATTCTATGCCCATATATGGAAGACTGTTCCACATTCCATCTCCACATATGGGAGACACACGCATGCATTGTTCTAACATGAAGACCCTTTTTAAAGCTAATACACGCAGTTTGAGTGATCCTTGCCACTACAGGGTCATTAAAATTCCAGTTGCTATCCCAAACTTCACACCAGAGGTGGGACTACAATTAAGATTAACAAGTTTAAAAAAACGTGGGATCCAAATAAGCCACAGCAATACGCATTTCAGCCAATTACAAACTTTAGTTTCTCTGAAGAAAGTTAGGTTAGGTTTATCGAACATTTTTCGACATGTGGTAGAATTCCCTTAACGAGAGGTCGTCGCCTCACGAGGACGTTACGTCACAGAGAAAACGCTAACATAACACTCACGCCTCGAATGGGATTTGAATCGACAATCCTAGTGACCGTCTGTCTATTGCTGTAGATTGTATCATTTCCAAAAAATAAAAAAATAAAAAATAAAATACTTATACAGTATTTAATATTAATATGCTTAGTATCACAGAAAACGTTTACAAAATAAATTAATCTGTGTTGTATCCTTTGAAACACGTAGCATATTTAAATAATATTTACGAATTCAGTTCGTACCTCAAAGAAAACTGAGTTATGTACGAGGTATAGCTCATTCTCAACCTCGGCAATAGATGGGGGGTGAGTGGTTAGCGAAACACTTTACCCCCGCGAAAGGACCCCATTTGACAGGATGCTAGGTGGGCCCCAAAGCCGGTCTGAACACAGAGGCTATAAGAAAGTCCAGCTGATCAGATGTTGGTTTTTAATTTCGCTGCTGGACGTGTGATGGTCGCTCCACGTCCGTTGATTAATTCATATTTTACGTAACGATGTTTTTTTCAGTTGTTTTTTTATGTAGCGCGTAATGGTAAGGTGGAATAAAAGAATTTGGTCGGAGAATTGAACCCAGGACGTTTCGGTGCTAACCACTCGACCTCGACTATCGATGGCTGTTCAAGTTTGAATAACTGTTCACATTGTGGTGTTGTGGAAACTGGTTAGGAGAAAATTTTATTTAATTATCAAGATGATTCATTGTTACAGGTCATCATCTCTGGCGATAATTGTCAAGAGATTGTGACAGAGGAAGTAGATGCCCAACAGATCGTTCACGAGGAGGCTCTGCCTTGGGAGGTAAGTAATGTATGGTGCTGGGTCTTCAGTATAAGAAGTCCATGATTGTGGTTCTCTGTCTTGGCTACAAGACAGACATCTTCATTATTTAAAGGTAAAGTAAAGTTGTCCCACAACACGCCATATAGGCGCTTGGGGGGAGAGCCCGTATAGCTCCTACTCATTCTTAACCTCGTCACTAGATGGGGGTAAGTGGTCAGCGTCACGCCCCGGCCGCGCTTTGCCCCCTGGAAAGGACCCCGGTACTCATTGGATAGGAGGCTGGGGCTAGAGGAAAAATCCTCTGCCCCCGTCGGGGATCGAACCACAGTCGTCTAGCCCGTAGCTAGTCACTATACTGACTGCAGGTAACCAACTTTGTGGAGCAGTGTTTTCGCGAAAATAATTTTCACTGTTCTCGTCAAAAAATTCACTGTCTTCTCCTCAGCTAGTTGAATGCAGTCCATAATCTCACGTATTTCTTTAATATCCATTTTAAAACTTCCCTCCCATTTGCACTTGTATTGCCCATATCTCCATGCATGCTACATTCCCCGTCCAGCTCGTCGTTCTTGATTAATAGTTTAGTTATAAAATTCGCTTGGTTCTTTTTTTCGCGTTTTCCGGCGAAGACACAGCAGTATCAGTAATAACATTTAAATTTCATTGATTGAAATGACAGCCGACGAAGTTGTGGTCTGTAGACTCGACCGCGTACTAATCCCCGATTTTGTATTCTGATGTAAGCATCATCCATGAAGAGCACTTACATTAAGCCAGAACTGCTGAGTAATCATAAAGGAAATGAACAATGATCTTCTTCCTATTTACTACGCGACAGTTGGGGTACTGTTACAAGTGGTCCAGGATATTAAAATTCTGGGGCTTGTGTATCATCTTTAAATAGGCCACTGTATCTTTACACTTGCTTAATATCCTACAGCCAAATCGTCAGTTACTTATGCCCTTGCATACATTTATGTAGCGTTAGGCAGAGGACAGCAGCAACTAGCTACAGGCTATAAATCTTTTAGGTTATGTGTTTAAAATAAACATCTGAACAGCAGCGATTCGATGGTTGAAGTAACAGGCACTGACATCTATGGGTAGGGGCTAGAAAACTCATCGTACGATTTGATAAATGCTTCAGTCTCCGCTAGGCTAGCAAGCCAGGTAGAAGACATGTGACGTACGTTCCTAATAGAAGGTTCGTTATTTCACTGTAAACTTATTTTCCGACAATTTCTTTTGTTTATCATGCGACGTACATCACGTAATTCGCCAAGACCAAATTATTTTGCCTCTGTATAGGAGATGATGCTCCTATTTGGAAGCTTTGAAGGTGGCCATATTGATAATCGAAGCACTTGGCAGTGTGCGCAGCTAACAGTGATATTCAACAATTATCTCAGCTACGATAGGAGCACGCTATAACATACTGCCATCAGCTTCCCCCCCCCATAAGTTAACTTCCGAAAATTAATATGAAAAAGGTTTTGATATTTTTACTTGATAAAGAATAGTATGATGCTGAATGAATATTGTAATTATTCTATATTTTAAACAAAATTTGTGCCAAATGAAATACACATTAGAATTTAGAATCTGCGAAGTAAACAATAACAAATACAGAACAAGAACGAAACGGAAGATGTTATCACAAGATTTTTCACGCAACTGTCTTATGACGACTAAAGGTGCCAATCGACGAGGTAACATTTCGAAATTAAAAGTTTGGTACTAATCTACCCTAGGAAAGAAGATAATTTTTCAATGTAAGGTTCACACCTTAGGAAAAAGTTTTCGAAAATTAAGTTCGAAAATAAATGCGCCAAATAACCGTGGGAGAGTATTGTTACGAATTATTGTCGTCGCTGAAATATTTGTGTTATTGTTCTGTCTCGCTTAATTAATGGATGCTTCTTGAAACTGTCTTTTGTTCACTGTGGCAAAATGCCCTGAAATGCAGGAGGCAAAATGCTAATCGATTTGGGTATTTTTACAGGTAAAAAATATTAGTTTTTCTCAAGGGAATTTTAATGGGGATAATAACACATGCATTTGTTACAGGCCAATGTTTACATTTCCAAATTTAATATTTATATTACCAAACAGATTTCCGTCAATTTTTGCAGGCTGATTGCTTTTTTATTTTTATTTTTTTGGAATAATAGCAATGTCTTGAAGCTGAGTAGAATTTCTTAGTCTCGTAATTTTGTTAAAACTTCTTTGTTTCTGCACGCTTCCATTTTGACACACTCGAAATTAAAATAGAAAAATATATAGATTGGCGCAAGATAGGCGACAATGGAGGATCGCATCGAACCAGTCGAAAGACTGATGACAAACAAACAAACAAACAAACATTTGAGAAGCTAAGCAACTCATCACACTCTTACGTCATTACAGCTCGTGTGTATACAAGAGGGTGCAATGTGAAACAAATGTGTGTGACAGTTGAAGAGTCAATCTGGTCACGTGATAGGCAGGTGCTCTCGAAAATCACCATCCGCTTGACGGACGGGAACGTTCAATGAAAATGGTATTTACGCTATCAGAGTATAATGGTTCGTACTTTCTTTCAACAAACTTTCCTCATCTAAAGAAGCCTATCTTAATTAGTCTTTGCTTCAAAATCCAATCGCCCTTAAATACTCAACATGAATTGAAATTCTATATGACTTCGTCCATTCATCGTTGGGCAGGAGACAGATTTTTCAGTAGAATATTATTGCAATATTCTAAACCAGGGGTGGCCGACCCGCGGGCCGCATGTGGCCCGCCTTGAACATTTTTCCGGCCCGCGCGATTCATCACACTTTTACAAAATATATTTATTTTATAATGGCCAAAGTAGTGAAAACCAATGTATTAAAAAAATACATTATTTGTGCATCCATATATTCAAAAAGTATCTGTCGAAATTATGAGAAAAAATTAACTTTGATTTTAAAATAATAATATATGACAGATATTGCCTGTTTTATTCATTATAGTATCTATGTTTACATGTAAGAATAATAGTAAACACAATAATAATAACTCATTATGTTTCAATTTTTCACTCCAAAAAAATGTCTATAGTGTATCTAAATCTAATATGGGGATATATAATTTTATATGTGGCCCGCGGAGTTATGATGCATTTCCAAAGTGGCCCGAAAGATCATTTGGGTTGGCCACCCCTGTTCTAAACAATGTAAATTGTTCGCCCTGATGATGAAGACATGGCGCAACATTCGAGAACACCGTCATCTGTTATCTTATATGGCTTCGGTTGATGTTATTAGAATACACAGGACGATTTAAATTGCCGTGTGATGCAGTTTGGTTTAATTTTGTGTAATTTGCAAAATATCGGCGACGACGTACTATGTATTCTTACGTTAGTATCATGTACTTTGATGTGGAAGGTATCTTTCCGTGTAACCTGTTTGAACTGTGCATGCGCATGGCCGCACCAGAGCCATCTCGCGACGAGAAGACGCCATTAGTTCAGTGCCGATCAGTATTCAGGTTTTGCCGGATGCGTGACAGTCTGTTGTCTGGTTGTGGTAGTGTATTTGAATTTGAATAGTCTAAAACCGTTCTTTACGTATTTTCTGTTATTCCAAGTGGATGGTAGTGAAGTTTTTGTGAGTGTATATACTTGAATGTTGACGGAATGTACATTTGAAACGAACACGCACAACAACTTGAAGAGCTGTGTTTAAAATTTATCGTTTTATATTGGTATTTCAACGTGTGAATCATGAGCACTCCTGTGAAGAAAGTACCCATTCACTTACAGGTTAGTTGATATATGGTTAAAGATGCTTATTTTTATACTACATTGTTTTGTAAACTGTGGGGCACAGCGCCCTTTAGCACAAGTGAATGATTGTATGAAATTGTAGTTAAATTTGCGACGTTAAGACTATTTTCCATATTTTTGCAGTAGGAAATTTGATGTGCGAGTGGTTTCAACAGGTCCAGTCTTGCATCGATATGTTTGTGTAGGCTTGTTAGGGTGGAGGTAACGAAGGGTGGGACAGGTGGCATTTTACCCTGTCGCCATTAACCATGTTGTACCTAAGAAAACCATACAGGGGCCTTTGTAGTTGCAAGTTAGACTCGCTGTGCACAATTTTTAAAAATATGTGTCGTGGAATTATATATTGCATACTTTTCTGGTGTAGTACGGAGTAACAGTATGGTGGTTGGATTCCATTTTAGTTCTTTTAATAAAATGTTATTTAAGTGGTTTTGGTTATAACACGGAGTAACAGTATGGTGGTTGGATTCTATTTTAGTTCTTTTAATAAAATATTATTTAAGTGAATTTGGTTATAATAAAAGCATAGGAATGGAATTAGTTGCGTTTGTCAAGGGTAATAATAAATTAAATATGAATGTTGATTAGTCAAATGCCGTTGTGATTACAAAATGCGGAACTGCGCATTTCAGTGCAAACTACTGACCAGTTATAGCTCTCGACCGTGAAACTCCATTCAACTCATGCATTGCCTACAAAAAAGCAATGATGGGCGTGACTGGGAGATTATGTCGAGGGAACTTCATTTTATTGCGTGTTTACTGATGTGAAGATTACACTAACTGAGCCCGGTGGCACAATGGTAATTTCGAAGGCCCTCGGTTAGAAACCCAGTTACGAACCGGCTATTCTGAATTAGAGTTTTCGTAATTTTCCTCAGTACGACGTATCGTGGTATGTCATTTGACTTTTTAATCTTCTGAAGTTGATATGGCGTCTCAAGGTAACGGAATAAACATAGTAATTCCACCCGACATCGCGATTGAGCGGTGCTACGTATTCAGAAGATCCTGGATTCGAAACTCGAGCCGCACACCGGTGTCGTTACTGAGGTTTCGTGGATTTTCTCAGTTGCCCAAGCCATGCTGGGATGTGCCACAGACTGTTGCGTTCATATCCTTCACAATTTATTCAGGAATCGCCCACTCGTTCAGCGTCGCGTACTCTGTGAAATTCAATTAATAATCAATCATCTTACGAGTTATTTTATTTTGTGGTTCAACAATGACTTTAAAATTTGTATGTAGAATGTTCTCTTTCGATTGTTAGAATAGATTTCTCATTATGAATCGAGTTACCTCCAGCTCTGGGAATTTTCCATTGTTACTCGGTTCGAATTGCTATAGTTTGAACGACAGGCGGTAGGTAGCATACGGAACCCACGTCCAAAGTTGGATTCAGACTCGCCATAGACCAAATAAAGACGTAATCTGATCATAAGATTGCAGACGCTGTCTTTAATAACGACGATCACAGGTTCGGGATAGTCAGAACATGGATTTTGAATTACCTTCTCGGTGTGTTTAGAAGGTTCTACAGTGAAGTGCATGGCAGTGGGTTAGACCAAAGAATAGTCACCAAGGTTGCGTTCATTTTTGGTTATGCAAATATTTACACACACACCGAACAGTGTCTAAACAACTTCCAATCTTTCTCCCTGAAGTATGCATGAATTGTTGGTTTTTTCATTAGCATTTTTGAATATACCCACAGTTTAGCAGAATTATCGGTTGTGACGACATGAGGGGATCGGGGCAGAAAATTTGTCTCGTCTTGGCAGTTTCTGAGATTTATCTAAAATGTTGCAATTCGTCCTAACAGATTACAGATTTGTGTGACATTTTCTGTTTTATTTAAGATGCTTCAGAATGATGGTTCTTTAGATTACGTAAGATCTACAGCTGATCAAATTTTGTACATTCGCCAGATACCAGAGAAAGTGTGGGAGTACAATGGAACAGTCCATCAACTATATTTATAGACTTCAGGAAAGCCTGTGACTCAGTTAAAAGAGAAGCTGTTTACAATATTTTGCTTTCCTGTTGAGAATGGCCTGAAACAGGGAGATGCTTTATCGACGCTGCTTTTCAATTGTGCCTTAGAAGTTGCCATCAAGAAAGTTCGAAAAAATCACGGCGGTTTGGAATTGAATGGGACACATCGACTTTGGTCTGTGTCGATTAATATTAATCTGTTGGGCGATAATTTAAATACAGTAGGTTCCTGTTAACTAGACCATCGGTTAAAGAATAAATATTTTTAGCTCTTTACGTGGAACTTCGCATAATTGAGGTTTTTACAGCGGTGAGTCTGAAGATTTCTGTCTTCTGGGTTGTTGCGCTGTGTAGTCTGGTCGATGTTAACCAACGTTTCAGAGGTCCTTGCTGCCTCCATCATCAGGGCTAGGTTTATAGGGATCTGCTAGGATGATGCTACTCCGTTTATTGTCCGGTCCCTATAAACCTAGCCCTCAATATACAATCGACTTTTCAAAGAATTTTCTGCACCGTAGAGTGAGTGGGTGACTTCAGAATGGTGGAGTCTTGGATTTAAAATAAAGCGTATTACAGTATAGTTTCTTACCTTAATCTGTATGTGTATCGTGTGCTTGGAGCTTCTTTCCCCGTGGCAAAGCGACTAGGGCGTAGCTGACCTCACGCACTCGGCTACTGAGGTCAAGAATGCTTGGAACTTTGCCCCACATCCCGCCATACATGTTCAATTTGTGATGTTTAATTAAGTAGCGAGAGAGAAATGAAACTCGGAAGAAAATTGTCGTTTGTCTGCTGTTTTCCTTTTTAACATTTTGTTTGCCCGTCGGGGTCTGCCCTGCAGAGGCGGAATTGGAGTGAATTGGTACTAACCCGAGCTAGTCGATCCTTGGTATCGATTTGAGTAGTGATATCTCCACACGGCAGGAGGTTTCGAAATTGGTTTAATTTAAGTGACGTCTTTCTGTTTGCAAATTTATTATCTAATCTCGTCTTTATAATTTTTTGAATCATTTAATTTGAAATGCTTTGCCATCGTTCATGAGGTTAGACACTGGTTTCTTACCACGGAGACCCGGTTTCTATCCCAGGTGACTTCAGAGAAGATTCTTGTTGTAAGGGAGTTATTCCTCTGTTAATTATTTCACCACGAATTTTGCGATAGCCATGACTTATTTATTACGTTAATTATACCCTCGGCATGATTTGCTTGGGATTCAAGACAGTTTTGTTTTTATTTCCTTTGAAACTCGATTGGTAAGATATCGATACGCTAGTAACTATATAATTAAACTTTCAGATGTTTGTAAAATTATATTATGGTTTTGTTTTCTGTTGAATTTGTTTGTTTAAGACGAAATAAAGGTTTACTTTAACTGCCATGAAGATAAAGAACAGGTTTTTCCCTTGTCTAAGCACACGCTACTCCATAATCATACAGGGGGAATCGATGTGAAGTTCTCGATTTTAATATCGATTTTAGACGGATGCTTAAACATCAGGTCGTTTTAACTGCGGGGGTAGATAACTCATACGCTGAATGAAGAATTATTTTTAAAGAAATCGTAGTTGCTTTGGGAATAAACATTTAACCAATTTTATCGAGTGTGTATATAACGAAAATGTTATACTTTATGATCTCTTCATTGAAGTTTTTAGTTTTGTGTGAACATTTAAATGTATGCCGGTGTAAATAAATGAGGAAAATCGATATAAAAATAATTTTTAAGAGTACTAATGCGTACTTTATCCATAATCTCACGGTGATAATAGGGGTGCTTTAGATTTAGGTTTTATTTTATGTAATTTGTATTTCTATATGACTTCGAATTCTGTGTGAATGATTGTATAAAAATGGTAGTTTGGTAGCATATTTAGCTGTCGCGTGGCTCTGCTTATCGTATTATATAATTTATTACAGACACACACACACACACGTGCGTGCGTGCGCAATGAGAAAGAGAAATCAGTAGCAAAGAATCATTTTGTTGTTTAATATGAAATTCGAGTACTCCCATAATTTAATACTGCAGTATTTTTTTTGTTTATTTTAATTATTGTATCTTGAACTCCCGACATCTGCGTAATGACAGAGCGTAGACAATTTTTTTTCCTTTATAAGAATTAAGGCCACAGATGTAGAATTATCTTATTCTGTTGGTATATTATTGGGTGCTGGAATTATTATTACAAGGTTTATTAGTCTGAATTATGTCTACATGACGGTAAACATTCTCTTCAAAGTTTAATATTGTTGAGTGATTGGATTTATTAATGATGATGAAGAACCCACGTTTCTTATGGTGATGTCCACAGATCGGTTTAAAGAAATGTACGAGTTAATTAATTTAATAATAATTTTTTGATTGAACGTGACCCGAAATATAAATTCCATGTTAAATGAAGGAATAGAAATTTAATTATAGATGATGACGATCGAAGTCTGTGAAACGTTGAGAAAATTATTTGGAGAAACCGTTGTCAGGTGGAAAATGATAAATTCCTTGTTACTTGGTCAGGTAGCGTAGGGTGGAAGGTTTGATTTTTTTTACCTGAATCTGTTTCGTTGTTGTCAGACGTAAAGACGTTTTTAGTTGCTGGTTTAGGGTCTGGGATATATTGTTTGAAAATCAAAGGAAAACCTCGTAAGTAATGACGCAGCAAAAATGTTTGTGTTCAAGGACGAATAGTAAGTGGTGAGAAATAGGCACACACATGAGGAGGTTGGAACTCTCCAAGATTTTCCTACCGGAACCAGAGTTGCCACCTGTACGTAATTGTAGTTCCGGTCGACTTTAACCTCAGAAAATGTTCCCTGGTACCCACATTTTATATAGCGTTTAATAGCTTAGAATTCGTAAGACTTGAGGTTCTCACAGCGCAATAACCCAGAAGACGGATATCTTCAGCTTAGAATTCGTTTCTAGCATGAAAACTTTACGTAACGAGGACAGAACAAGCGCTTTAACTGTCGCAGAGCTAGGAAGTGACTTCAAACTAAAAATAATGTGGGTGATGTCAGCGTTAAACGGACTGCAAACTGTAACGAAGCAAAGAGATAAGCTTTGTGAGTGGCATTTGTTTTTTTAAGTGATTAGACGTGTATGAAGTGGGATTTGAGGTTTTCACTGCGGTGTGTCGTAAGATGGCGTTCTTCTGGGTTTTTGCGCCGTGTAACCTGGTAGAAGTTTATACTGATGTTATTCATCGCCCTGATGATGGAGGCAGTAAGGACCTCTGAAACGTCGGTAAACTTCTACAAGACTACACGGCGCAAAAATCCATAAGAAAAGTTATAATTGTACGGAGATAAGAGGGTTTCATTAATTCGGTAAAAGATAAGGCATCTTTGTTGCTTTAATTTTCACAAAAAATATTCCCAGATAAGTAGATGTTGTACTCGAATCAGCATTTGTAAACATTAATTAAATACAGATTTAATGTAAATTGCGTTGGTGTTATATTGATTCTTATGCAAGAAAATGTGTACGTCTGTGTTAATAATATACCTTAATCTGAGTTTGATATATTCTTGATTTAACTTACGTTTTACTCCTAAATCTATGTTTATAAGATAAGTTACTTTGCTTGAATTTATATATTTTTTTTCAGTCAGTTTTAAATCGTGTCGAAGTTTAAAGTATTTTTGTAAATGAAATTAATAACATCCATAAAAAACCTTGAATATAGCTGGTTCTAAAATGGTCAAAATGATAATGAAGCACTAAAATAAAGACTATTTTGTTATCTGCTTTACAGTTGTTTGTAGAACTTGATAAAAATAATTTGCAGATTCAATAACGCAAGATTCAATAAATATTGTACCCAAAAAGAAAATTAAAAGCTATATTTTCGTGGGGGTAAAGCTGTACGGGGCCTGACGCTGACCACTCACCCTAATCTAATGCTTAGGTTAAGAATGAGTAGGAGATATACGACCTGCACCCACTCCCCAACGCCTACATGACGTGTAGCTGGACAGATTTACTTTTACAGGATGGAATGTTCGCTTACAGGGTTATTTCCAAGACTGGTAGAATTTTCTGCGAGAGAAATAGAAAATTTATCAGCCAGATACGCCACAGAAAGAAATATTTTAATTTACGGTGTACCTGCACGTGTTTAACATTCACAAACTTCTTTCCTCTGTCAGGTTTGTGTCTGAAAATTTTTATTTTATTTTGTGGTTGCCAGAGTTTGAGTTCCCCCCCCCCTTCCCCTTCCAAAATAGTTCTGTGGGTATAATTTTGGAAGCACTGACCTAGGTGACGTCAAGAACTGTGACTTTAAATACGTGAAGTGACTCAACTTGGCCAGTGTATTATTCTGCGGTTACACTGTTAGCAACACTACAATATAGAGTATTTGTGTAACAAGAAACTAATTTTTTTAAAAAAAACTGCGTATCGTAACTCTGGAAGTCACATTAACTTCTTACGTTTTAATTCTTCCCACCAGTAGTACCAACATGACTACTAGGAATTACACTAGATGAGTTCTGTGTAAGGCCGTGTGTAGTTTTATGTGTGGTTTTAATATTCGCAGGTTTTGTTACGATTCTGTGTAGAATGTAAAATGACGTAACTATTACAAGAAATATACAGTATCTCCCCAGACTATAGGACGTAATTTTGGGATCTGTGTTTTTTTCCCCCGGAAATGTTTTTTTTTTTTGAAAGTTAGAATCGATAAACAAAGGGACAACCATTTTATTCTGTATCGTATACAATTTGCATAGACAAAGAGATAAAAATAATATATGTACTTTGGGATGTTTTGTTTTGTAGTCTAGTAGACAGTGACCGAGGTTTTAGAGGTTAATGCCTCCTTAATCAGGGTGATGTATGAATTTTTTTATGGCGTAGTAATTGGTATTCATTGTGTTTAGCCTTTGGAACTTTTTTATTTCGAATTTATTCTAACTTGAACCCTGAGGTTCACTGTGTTGACGACGAGAACTTTTATAGACCTTGTTTAGTAAGACGTCAGATTAGCATTCGTTGGAGATGATAGGCAGAAAAAGGAACACAACTCTTCTTATTTTATGAATAATATCATGTTGGCAGGTGATCTTGTTCGATTGGAAGAATGAACTAAGCAAGGAATGTGTAATTCGAGTGATCGATTAAGAAATATCGAACGAAGTGCGATATAAGCAAGGAATGTGTAATTCGAGTGATCGATTAAGAAATATCGAACGAAGTGCGATATAAGCAAGGAATGTGTAATTCGAGTGATCGATTAAGAAATATCGAACGAAGTGCGATATAAGCAAGGAATGTGTAATTCGAGTGATCGATTAAGAAATATCGAACGAAGTGCGATATAAGCAAGGAATGTGTAATTCGAGTGATCGATTAAAATATATCGAACGGAGTGCGATATAAATTGCGGCTTTGTTCGCAGATGCGAGCTTCGTATATGTGGCGTTAAATCGTAGGGTGACTTTGGGCGATGATGGATTGGAGAGGGTCCTATGTCGGTATTTGGAGGGACTGAGTAAAAGCTCTTATGAATCGGAATAAAATGCTTGGGACCAAGAATCGAGCATAAACCTTTCCGAAAATCAATGACTCGGCCGCTTTGATCGATGAATCGAAATGGGGCTGAATAAATTATAATAACTACTCGGGTATCAAGTTTGAGTTTACAAGAAACTAATTTTTTTTTTTCCCCCGGAAATGTTCCTTGGATATTATCCATCGTCTAGTAAATATAAAACGTAAAAACGACGTTTCGGAGATGGGACTCTATCTCCGTCTTCAGGTTCCTACACAGTTGGGCCCACTAGATAGAGCTAATTAGCTCTATCTAGTGGGACTGGTCGTTTTTACGTTTTATATTTACTAGACGATGGATAATATCCAAGGAAATTTTTATTCAATTAACTACTCGGGTGTTCGTAGATTTTCACTCTGATAATTAACCTCCAGGTTACCCATCCCCGTGAATGCTGTGATGTTAGGTATTTTGTGTGAACAGGAGATTATTTCCTGTTAATGCATTTTGCACTCAATTTACATCTTCAGTTTCGCTGACCCCGTGTGGTCTTTGTAGCTTTTATTTGAGCTCTGCTCGTGTTCGTAGTAACCCTACTGCAAAACTGAAGCTGGAGGCTGTGTGAAGGATTTTATTTCCCGCCTTTGTTCCGTATAACATTTTCCGACCCGAAGTCATGTCGACGTATCCGTGAGAATGAAACTGTTTTGTTAAGTTTTTAACCCGAAGAGGGGGGGTACGAACTGGTGGGAAAGGTGTACAGCCTCTACTGTTAAATGCAATTAAAGTAAAAGGTACTTAACTATATATATATATATATATTTGAAAGATCCGTCATTTTTAATCTCGTTGCCTTAATTTTGATGTATTATTTTTCATTTTGTATGTTACAATGTTGAAACGCAGAGCGTTATGAATTTTAACGCTTTAGCAACGTGATGACCGTCACGGTGGTCTAGCGGTTAGAACGCTGGCCTTGTAATTCTGGGTTCTCGGGTTCGATTCCCGGCGGTGCCCGAATTTATAACTTGTGTTGGGCAAGGCCGTGGTCTAGGCAACACGGAGTTTTCCTCCGGGGGCTTCCCCGGTTTCTCCGTGGCATCCCAACAATTACTCCATTCACACACAGAAGAAGGCAATGGCAAACCACCTCTGGATCATCTGCCAAGAACGTATATGAACAGGTCCCAGTCCGAGAAAAGGAGGGAAGGATCCGGTTCATATGTTTCCTCCGGGGGCTTCTCCGGTTTCTCCGTGGCATCCCAACAATTACTCCATTCACACACAGAAGAAGGCAATGGCAAACCACTTCTGGATCATCTGCCAAGAACGTATATGAACAGGTCCGAGTCCGAGAAGAGAAAAGGATGGAAGGATCCTGTTCATATGGACCTGTCGTCAGACAGAACACTAAATAAATAAATAATAGCAACGTGATAAGGAAATTAACCTGAAATGTCTTTAAGATGTAGGCTATAAAATATAATTAGTACCTGTTAAAATTGTTCATGTGTTCGTAATAAGCCTGTCAGGCTTTGTAGCAACGCGCACGTAATTAATGCCTAGAAGTCACGTAAGCTTAAAAATTCATCGCTGGTGTATAAATGGGTGTTGTAAGGTTTGAGGTGTATCGCGAATATTTATAATAAATTTGATATTGGCAAGTTATAAAGCATTTAGCATTTACCATCGATGGTTTTTGATATGTATTTATGGCCGTGCCACGTTTTCGTGAGTCATCTTGTGTTTTTTACGTTGCTTATGTTCAGAATATATGAACAAGTCACGTGTCTTTTTCGGGGAAAAAAAATTTATAATGACATATTATTACGTCGTATTCAAACCTCAGTTTACAATGATCCTGAAATTTCTCTGTTGACTTTGTTTTATCACAGATTCGTTAAACTCCCGAAAACACTTTTACTTAACAAACTCATGCAACACGCCTTTTATGGAACTAGAAGGTTCATTACCATGTTAACAAGAGCTTTGAAACCAATTCCCACCCCATACTGTTTTCGTAAGATCTATTTTAATATTATCCTCGCCCGCATTGTCTTATCGAGGCTTTTTAACAAAGATTGTATACGCTATTCTCATCTCCCCCATGCGCGCTACGTGTCCGCCAATCCCACCCCCTTTTGTTTCGATAATCCTGATAATATTTAATGAAGAGTTAAACCGTTCGTAATGTGGATTAAAATAAGTTGGGTTGTCTTTTTTCCTCTGTTATCAGTTCCAGTGTAAAGTGAAAGCATGATAACACCATCAAATGTCGCTTATCTTTTGCAGACTAACTTAGCTGCTGCTTAAATTGTCGTCAGATTTTTCCTCAAACGACAGAACTTGCCTGTAGTTTACATTACGTCAAAGAACACGAACTTTTCATGGCTTCTGACGGTCATATGATGATAAAAACGTGTTCCTGACGTAAAACTACATTCATTGACAGACGAAAGCGAGTTTTATCGCGTGAAAATTGAAATTTTAATTTTTAAACTTGGAATGGATATTTGATTAACGAAATAGTTTGGTGTCAGATTATCAGTTGTTGTAATTAAAGCCAATACACAGTCACTATACCAAATTTTTGGGTAATGGAAACAGTTTATGGGTCTATAAAGTAAAGCTGTCCCACTATACGCCATGTAGGCGCTTGGGGGGAGAGCCCGTATAGCTCCTACTCATTCCTGACCTCGACACTAGATGGGTCTGTTCCTCAGTTAATTATCGAAACGAATTTAACGCTGGTAATTACCAACAGGAATACATTTCGTTACAGAAGAACGTAGTCTACGTTTTTTTTCTCCCAGTAGATTCGCGTTTTATGAAGTAATTATCCCCGAATTTCTCCCAGTAGATTCGCGTTTTATGATGTAATTATCAAGACTAAATAAAGAAAGAAGCCATAGATATGTTTGATTGGCGTTCTTACGTGTTCTTGTTACTCGGATGCTTGATTCTCCGAAATTGAACTCAAGTCGTTAAAGATGAAAGTCCGGAAATACAAGACGGAAATTATCTTTAGGGTTCTATAATAGGGACTCTGTGTTTAACCAGTAATTATCGGCCTCTGGCTGTCGTGATGAATGGGATACACGCTTCCCCCCCACCTCCCGCGCCCCCCTTTTTTTTTTGAAGAGTTGTATCTTCTCGTTTTTTTAAGTATCTGCTTTGTTCTCAATGTAAACTTAGTTAAAAATAACTTAGTTACAAAGATGAATGAGGGCTCAGAAATTATTTATTTTATCTTAAATTACCAGTCATTGTTTACGTCTGAAATTATAACAAGTCTGTTTCCTGAATTTCTTAGGAAGTGGAATGAAATGATTGTTAAATTAAACAGGATGCGGATTAAGGGCGGACAAATACAGATGCCCCTTTGTACGGTGAAATGAAGCATTCCTTGATATGGCAGGTGTTTCGACTCGTGTCTACCCTTCACCTGCTCGTGGAAACTTGTAGACGTACAAAGGATTATGTTGGCCAATTACGGTTCTGTTGTGTTTTAGGTTGTGACATTTTCGTAGTGTTTGTAATATCGATCAGAAATAATTACGAATGTACTTGAAGGTGGGTTGTCGTGTGCGTGGAGCCCCCGGACTTAGATGTTTCGGAATTTATATTTTGTTAATGCCACGGTGGTCTAGCGGTTAGAACGCTGGCCTTGTAATCCTGGGGTCTCGGGTTCGATTCCCGGCGGTGCCCGAATTTATAACTTGTGTTGGGCAAGGCCGTGGTCTAGGCAACACGGAGTTTTCCTCCGTGGCATCCCAACAATTACCCCATTCACACACAGAAGAAGGCAATGGCAAACCACTTCTGGATCATCTGCCAAGAACGTATATGAACAGGTCCCAGTCCGAGAAAAGGATGGAAGGATCCTGTTCATATGGACCTGTCGTCAGACAGAACACTAAATAAATAAAATAAATAATGTTGTTTGTATATGGCGTAATAAATGTGTTTGATCTTTCTGTTTGTGACGATAGGCTGATCGTAATACTTTGTCATCTGAAATTTGGTATTGTTATAAATTATAACGCGTATAATGTAGGATTTGAGATGAGTACGAAGATGGCTGTATTCTGGGTTATAGCACCATGTGGTCTGATTGACGTTTTACCAACGTTGTAGAGGTCCTTGATCGCCCTGATGATGGAGGTGGCAAGGACACCTCACCAGACTACACCCAGAAGACAGCCATTAAGATTTATAATGTTTTTGTTTCGGATATTTATGTGCTGAAGAATATTAACATGGTGTTGTAGAGAGCATTTGAGTTTGTGTGTGCCTACAACCTGTTACTCGTTTTAAATCTGTGTCGAAACAAAACTTGTTTTAAGATGGACGGCTGAGTTTTAAAGCAGATGTTCCTGAAGCTTAACCAAACGCCACGCCTTGCAGAAGTATGGGATTGAGTTTTTAGCTCGAGGCATTTTTTTAACCTCGGCACTAAGAATGGGGGCCCCCCGTTTGATTTTAACCCCCCCTCCCCCCCTTTCGGATTCGACTCCGGTTTTGTAAAGTCTTAGCGGCAGTTAATTGGTAGCGAATTTGTGTACGGTTTTGAGTGGCCTGGATTCGATTCCCATTGAGGTTATTTTTAATCATTTTGTCTGTAATGACTTTTAAGGTTTATTTATTTTGTAACCCTTTATTTTTTTATTTCTTATACACGAGGGTACAGTTGGATTCTCAACGTGACATGTTGGAAATAAACACTTTGCCTTTAAGGCGACTGTACGTTGTCTCTCGTGCAAAGACAATGCTACTTTTAAGGAAATGAGCGGAGTGTTTTTGAATTATTGTGACTGTCTTTTTGACGTAAATACGTCTATAAGGAAGGGTCGTTCGGCGAAAAAGTGTAACAATGGTTTATCAACAAATAAACAACAATGGTTACCTAGGAAACGTCATCTGTTTACTCGACATTGTTGTTACCTATAAAACATTTCATTACATTACTTTACATTACATTACATTCAGCTACCACAGACCCATCTTATTATTATTTATTTAGTGTTCTGTCTGACGACAGGTCCATATGAACAGGATCCTTCCATCCTTTTCTCGGACTGGGACCTGTTCATATACGTTCTTGGCAGATGATCCAGAAGTGGTTTGACATTGC
>NW_019059871.1:563997-588712 GCF_000696155.1 Zootermopsis nevadensis | reverse complement strand
TGACGACAGGTCAGGTCCATATGAACAGGATCCTTCTTCCATCCTTTTCTCGGACTGGGATCTGTTCATATACGTTCTTGGCAGATGATCCAGAAGTGGTTTGCCATTGCCTTCTTCTGTGTGTGAATGGAGTAATTGTTGGGATGCCACGGAGAAACCGGGGAAGCCCCCGGAGGAAAACTCCGTGTTGCCTAGACCACGGCCTTGCCCAATGTCTTAATCAAACTTATCTCAATTGTATAAAGGAAATATTTAGAATAAAGCCAATATATAAACTTCCTTTCCGTATAGACGTATTTACGTCAAATTCTCCGGAACTTTGGTTCCACTGACAACTTTTTAACAGTTTAGTGGTTTTATTCAAAGGTCACATTGTTATTCCTGCAAATATATTTTGTCACGTGTGTCTAGACTGGTTGCAGTGTACGAACAAAGAAGAGGGAAAATTAAAACATCGCTTTAAGGACGTGAAAAGTTCGTCATTGTACGGAATGATAATTACAAATGTCTCGTATCACCATAATTTTCATGAGGCAATTATACATGATAATGAAATTCAGCGTGCTGATAGTCACTATTGGGCGGACATGTTGGCCTACTATGAATGTAGTTCAGGCTAATATAAATAGCGCTTGTGGAGGGTCTGGTTAAGGGGAGACAGAGGAAGTAGCAGATGTGGTGGAATGGCAGAGCGCGAAGAAACAGCAATCCCTCCGAACTGAAGAAACACGCACACAAAACGGTGGCATGACGTATCACAATTGGGAGGAACACGAAACAGATTATGGTCAGAGGTGTAGTAATAGTTTTAGAACAGAAAAGAATTATGATTAATGATGACACTGTTGATGACAATGACTTCTGAAGTGGTTTGTTCGCGGCGTGTGCTTTGACTTCATGTTTATTGCCGATTATAGTCTTCTCACATGGAACTTACGAGGTGCGATCGGAAAGTTTCCAGACTGCGCGTATAAAAACCCGTACACTTATCTCAGGTATTAAATTCATCCATCACCCTCGAAGTAGTTCCCCTGGGAGTGAACACAACGATCCCAGCGCCGCTGCCAAGCCTGGAAGCTTTGGCAACATTTGATGCACACGCCATTCCGAAATCGCAGGAGGGTCGGTGTAATGCACTACCAAAACACCCGTAACTAAGAAACAAATGCTAATTCGATGATGCCGGCTGGCACACTGATTCACTATGAATGTAGGCCGCACCCCCTACCGGCAGAAGCTCGTACTACATCCGGTTCGCCCTCTATTGACACAGTCTGGAAACTTTCCGATCGCACCTCGTATGTCGCCTCCATCTTTACTTCACAACACGGAAGACCATAATCGAATCGTATACAATCGATCCACTGCGAGATATAGTCGATTTCGTCTTGGCTTCTCAATGGCTTTACCACGCACTGTTCTATGAGGTGCGTAGTATCAGCTAGTTTTTGGTTGAGCGATTGGTACTTGGGTTATTTAACGATGCTTTTTCGGTGTCGTAAGTTATATTTGTGCTTTGTAACAAGGACAAAAAATCAGTACAAAGTATTTTAGACTTTAATAGTTTTTAATTACGACGGCAAACGCATTTGCTTTGGTCAAGATGACGAATGCATAAAAATTGTTGTAATAAGTACAGAAGTTTGTTATTAGCCTACCTCAGATTGTTTTATAAGTTACTTATTTTGTCTTGTGTTAACTTCAGCTACATGTTTAATTGTTCTGACAACTTAGTAAGTCAAAAATGGTAAGATAAAACGCGGTAAATATACCCTGCAAGCAGGCCGTGTTTTCTTGCCTCCGGTGTTTTCCTTGATGTTTACACTTCCCCTGTTGATAACATTTTTATTTAAATTCGTCTGGTAACAGGGAGGGTTACTTATCTTCCTTTGCCATGCTGTCCATTATTAAAACACTTCGGCAAAACACGTCATTTTTTAAAAGTTGTAATTAAAATATTGCACTCTAATTAACTAGCGTATTATTGGTGACAGTATCCAACAATATAAACACTATGTAAACATCTCCCACTATAAAAATTGATTTGATTTACAACTTTTCCAATATGCGTACCTAAAGTGGTAAAGTTTTCGTCAACATAATGACTTCGGCCGTCTATGCATAAAAATTTCAAGTAAAATGTTTTTGACAATTGAGGTTCGTTAGCATCATTGTAGGATATTGTAAACCACGGAAATAAGGTCTGGATAACGAGTTTGGCGGTGGATTGCATCCGAAAGATGAATTTGAAGCATTCACAAATCTTTGTAAAACTGTTTACCTGATAAAATATGGTCGGAAGAGTGAGGTTATGATCCCAAAATTTGTCAGCGTTGTAATTAATACTTAGATATTGTTTGTTGTGACGTTGTAAATGTTTTGAACCCGCGTCCTCGAAGTTGACATTCGAAGCGTGAGGCACTCCATGTGATTTTGAAGCGTTGGGTTTGTCTGTTGTTGGATTTTTATGTCATACCCGCCATTTTCCCGTGGCCTTCAACACGCGACTTATGTAGTGTAAATAAACTGTTAAGTTGCTGTGATGAACTGCCCGACCTTGGACACCCGATTCTCGTTTGTTTCTTTACCCACCCCCCATAACGCATATCCACGCCGCGTTCGTCAACTGGCAATTTTTAACATTGACCCCGGTTGAGTGGTTAACAACGGCCGCTTTGTACTGAGAATGTACCGAGTTCGGGTGGCGAGACGCATTTGTTTGTATTTGCCAGTCTCTTGTAGAAAACTCTGGGGTAATAACCTAGTCACGCTCGTGGGTTACTGTTGGTAGCCGTTCTAAAGGAATGCCTTGCTCCTCCACCGATTCTAAATAACGAGTTGTTCTTTCATGAGCTATCTACCGCACTGCGCCGTGTTTTACAGTTCTGTAATGCAGTGTCACACACCTGTCCACTGCCAACGCGTCAGAGACGAAAAGGACAGAATGCAGCACAGATAATAAACTAGTCAGTCAGGTAACAGCTGAAAAGCGTTGCTCGTAGTCTGAACCGTACCAACTGTACACATTGTTACTGAAGTGTTTATACGAAACTACATTTCAACAATAATTTATTTTGTTCACAACTTCGTGCTTAAAGTATGCAATATTTAATATATTTCGTAAATTAATATCACATCCGTTTTGGTTGTTATTTATCTGAATAATATTGAGAAATGTGGGATATAGATAGTTAATGAATAAGAACTAGCTACCATTGTATGTCCTCCGGCAAAGTTATTTACAGTAAAATTTCGATAGTACTAAATCATTCTTAGATAAAACTTGGGACCTTGGTGACTGCCCCACACCGCAAAAATATCTTTGGTGAAATTACGACAAGAGACATATTCCACGAAAAGTATGAACTTATTAACTACAATTTACAAATTCGGGTTCTCGTAAAATTCTGTTCCGCAGAGAAAGATTTGACGCTTGTAAATTAAAATTGACAAAATCAAATTTGAAGTGACACCGTCACAATAGAAATTAAGTAAAGACAGCCATCTTCAAATCCTACAGATTAAATCCGTGAGTTATGTGGTGCCGGGTATCGACTAATGAACTGGTCGGACCCATCACCAGTGGGTGTGGAGAAGGCCTTCAGATATAGACAGCAGCTGCGAATATTCATGAGGTAGCCTTCCAGTCTGGAAGAAGGGGGGAGGGGCTAACAACTTCGCGCCAACCGAAGGCATCAGACTTCTTTAGCTGGCTGTTGTTAAAACGACAGTGAATCATTTGGTTCTACAAAAGTCTGGATTTTCTTTCTAAGCCTACAATGAGTGTACTGTGTTAGACTTACAAGGACGTTATTCTATGGACCTTGTAACCTTTACTATTGGGGTTTTGGGGGCATTTTAAGATAAATGCAGGCCTGCCTGTCTATAAGGATCCCCAGTCTTCCGTAAGAATAATACGGGAATAATAGTGCAGACGTAGTCTACCATATGGTCTGAGAATAACAAGGGATCTTTTTCTGCAGACCCAGCCCACCATTGTAGTGTATTCAGCTCGTGGTCACTGCACCCGGCATGAGGATTGACCTCACAGCGCCTTGTGCCTTCTAGATCTGAGATGGCGGGTGACCCCACGGACTTTCAAGTGGAACAGGAAGTGTGTTACCCCGCGTTTTAAGCACGATATCCGTTTCACTCTACGCATGCGTGCGTGTCATAATAACTTGAAGCGTTCGTTTGCTTAGCTGCTACAAGATGTCAGTCTCGGCTGTCTCCTGAGTAAAGGTTTTTCGACGTTTTCTGCAGACAGGTTTATGGGATAGTTTCTTCTAATATGCCACGACCGCTTCCACGCTCTTTTTCCAGTTCATAAATCATGCTGCCGATCAATTATACTTAACCTATGCATATTAAAAGTTTACATTGAATAAACTCGAGAATAAATAAATAACATCTTTGAAATGGAGCCTCGTTTTTTGTGTTTGTGGTAGGGACTGAGGTTTTAAATATCATTTAGGTATTGTGTGTATGTGTATTTGTCTTTCGCTGGTTAAGGACATTTTTGAACAGTGATATTAGCGGGGCATGTAACGCATGGGGACATGAAAAATGCTTACAAAATTTTGGTTAGGTGGTCTGAATTGAAGAAATCACTCGGATAGATAATATTAAAATGGATCTTTGGGAAATATGGTTGTAGGGTAGGCCCGCGGAGGCATTTGAAATAAGATAACGTCTTTTTACCCTTTCCCTGGCAAATTCCACCCGTTTCCTGGCAAAATATGAAAGAAAAGTTACCACGTAGTGACCCTTTCATAAATCCTTATTGTTAGGTTAGGTTGTTCTTTGCAGGGATTAAAATAACTTTGTCGACGATTGCCGACTTGCAGATGTGCAGGCCCCAGCAGCGACTTCTTTCTGATATTTTTATTTATGGAGACGTACATTACTAATTAATTTTGTAAAAATGCGGTAGGGTACTTCCCTGCCATTTCATGTTTGTCGCAGAACGGGTTTATAGGACTCCTCGCCCTCGGATCATTCCACACCTAAATCCCGCATTTCCCACCAGCCAACCGAACCTAACCTTGAAATACGACATAAAATGAGAACTTGCCAATAGAAAGAAAGTCAGTTACTAATAATTCTTTTTATTTTTAAAACTTTTATTAAGCTCGGTTAGTGGTTAACAGTAGACGTACATTAATTACTGTTCTGTACACCATTCGCCGTTTTTAAATATTCGCCTTTTCCCCCCATTTGTATCTATTTTGCTAACGTCAGTATTTGGTTTTATACACTTGAGATTTTCAGTCGTTCTTTACGTATTAACGTGCTGTTTGTTTTACGCCAACAGCGTTCTGTATAAAAATATGCTAAAGACAGTCGTATTCGATAATTGGTAGAAAGCGTATGATTAGGGCAGTAAAATATTAAATAAAATTCTCATCTAATTTAGTGTTGGTACTTTCTTATTTCAGATTTCAGGAAGTCGAATTGACTTCCAGAATAGTTTATTTTATACCCCCCCTCTCCCCTCCAGAAGTGTAATTGCGGTAAGAGAAGTTAATGCTTCATGTTGCTCGACACTCTTCCTTTTATATACGTGATGCAGTTTGAAAATTTGCGCAGCTGCTCCTGGTACGAAAGTCATAGACTATCTGCAATACAACTGAGCGAGTGTTCTGTATTGATCGACTGTTCAGCTGGAGTCTGAGTCTTGGGCCGCACCCTCACTCCACTGGACACGTGGCGCCCGCCTGTCGGCAGAGGGTTGAATCACGTGCTTCATCTCAAATCTGTCTCCCTTGTATGCTCTGCCATTATCGATACAATCGAACAACATGCGATATATTTACACAGCAAAGAATCGCATTAAACCCGGCTAATTACTTCCGTATAACCTCAATAACTGGATTTAGGTTTAAACAGAAGATTATTGAAGTAGTGAAAATAAACTTTACGTTTTAGGTATGTGGGGGGTAATGTGTCGTTTGTGGTGTTATTATATACCCAGAGTAGCTTTCAACACATGGCTCCTCGGCCCATTGTGACTCGCAGCATTTTAATAATCGAAAAATCATTTGCAAAACACAACAAACACTTTATATTTCCCCAAGATTAGTTGGCAAGCATGTAATTTTTATACATTCGTAGTTTATTAACATTTTGTGCCAGAGATTCAGCTAAGCAATTTTTTTACAAGTACCAACTTAATATGGAAAAAAACATGACGTGTGGTTGTATGTCCCTTTTCACATTTGGGGTGACCCGTTAATGTTGCTGTGGGTTTCAGTGGTTTCTTTATGGTCAAAACCAAAACCTTGTAGTAAAATAGGGAATGGTAAAAATAGTAAAAATACTTTTACTTTTTTCTATTTATGTTGATGAATATAAATATAATAATGACTTTGTAGGATTTGAGGTTATCACGGTGGTGATTTTGAAAATGGCTGTGTTCTGATTTGTTGCGTCTTATAGTCTGGTAGAAGTTTACCGGCGTTTCAGAGGTCCTTGTTGCCTCCATCATCAGGGTGATGAGTGTTCATTGCAATCTTAAATAATCATGACATTATTTAAAGGTTTTTTTCCTCAAATAAGTGAAACTTATCTGCTACTATGTAAGTTATAGTCTAATCTACCGAGAAACGTTACGTAAATTGATGGAAGAACTGTTTGGATTGTGATAAAGCGTATTTGTAAACATGCGCACATGATAATTTAAATTTATTTCTCTTGTTTACAGAGTGCGCAGAACAGACTGCTAATTAAGAACGGCAAGGTTGTGAATGAGGATGGAATGGTAGATAATGATGTCTACGTAGAAGATGGTGTTGTTAAGTAAGTACATTTTTATCTTGGTTTTTCTCCAGGTACTGAGGAAATGTAAATTTGCGCCTTCTTCTGTTTTCCCGAAGGTATTTAGCGTTTCCCCTGTGTTCATTATAATTCAATTTGTTCTCTTGGCTTAATTCGGACGTTGCGAGGAGATATATAACGAGCGTGGGAGGGGTGGGGCCTTGTGACGTACGTGCACATGCACGAACACTGTGTCTTGTATTCGGTGAAAAAGTCTGATGTTGGCATTTCTTATATGCATTTTCAGAGGCAGTAAGTCGTGAGATCGGGCATTGGTCACGTACAACCTGGGTAGTTTTATTCTACAGTGTTCACTCTTCTGATCATATGAAGGAATTGTGTTGTTATCTGTTTATAATTTAAAGTAATTGGCATTATCAATCTATTTATTTACTCCCGCCGAAGTTATGTACTTGGTCAGATAATGTATCAGTGATGGATGAACGGTTTGTAGTGTTAGTGATGGTGATTGTGATAATAACACTGATAATAGGAGAATAGCAGCAGATTTAAAGTTTTGTAATTTTTTCAAAGCTTATTACACATATTTTAAAAGAATTTGTAAGTTTCTTATTCCAGTTAAAACTAGGATACATTAAAATGTAATTAGTAATACGACAAAAAAAAACAGACGAAGATTTGCAAGGGTGGGATTGGGCGTAGAGAGTTGACTGACCAAGAACAGTTGACCTCTGAACAGCGACGTATAGAACTAAAACATCAGAACTATTTAACAAATACTGTATAGAACATATATTACGATTACGAAAACTGACTTTATGATCTGTTTTTATTTTAGAGAAAGCGCTCCGAAAGGAGCGCCTTGTTCTAGTGTATTAAAATTTATTGCTTTGTGGTTGCACTGTCTAGAACTTTGCAACAGAAATTATTATCACGAACATGGAATTGTCAATTTGTGTTCTGATTTACAGGCAAGTGGGCCGAAACTTAATAATTCCTGGAGGAACAAGAGTTATAGATGCTAGAGGAAAATATGTCATCCCAGGTAATCTATAGAATATAATTTATCTGCACCAAATGCTGTTTTGCTTCCAAATTACAAAATTATGTTGTTTAACGTGGCTTGTAACCCAAGAATCTTTCATCAGTGTTCTTTCTTCATGTTTCATGGTTATAGAAGGCATGACTGTTGAATCCTAATATGGAAAGTAAGAGAAGTAGTTTATCAAGAGCTGTGTTTTTAAATAAATACACAACTATGTTATTACAATTTTCTGTGAGAACAAATTTTATTCAGATATCTGTCTTCTGGGTTATTGCGCCGTGTAGTATGGTAGACGTTTACCGACGTTTCAGAGGTCATACTTCCTCCGTCATCAGGGCGATGAACATTGACCAGACTACACAGCGCAACAACCCAGAAGACAGAAATCTTCAGACTCACCACTGTGAAAACCTCAAATCATACAAATTTTATTCAATTTTTATTCGTCTCTTCAAATAGTTGTAATGTAAATGTAAACTGCACTGTAATGCCAAGTCCACACCTGCAGATTCTGCCATAACCTAACATAATGCAACACAGGATTTCAATATTCATTTCTGGACCTAGACGTAGATGGGAGGATAATCTCAGGCGGGATCTGTGGGAGATAGGAGTTGAAGGAGACTGGATTTCGTTGGCCCAGGACAGGGTCCGGTGGAGGGCTTTGGTTAATTCGGTAATGAACCTTCGGGTTCCGTAAGCCATCTGCTTGGTTGGGTCCACTATTTGGGAAGCCTGCTGGGGAGACCTAGACGTAGATGGGAGGATAATCTGAGGCGGGATCTATGGGAGATAGGAGTTGAAGGAGACTGGATTTTGTTGGCCCAGGACAGGGTCCGGTGGAGGGCTTTGGTTAATTCGGTGATGAACCTTCGGGTTAAGTAAGTTATCTGCTTGGTTGGGTCCACTATTTGGGAAGCCTGAGGGGAAGAGACCTCTGGGGAGACCTAGACGTAGATGGGAGGATAATCTATGGGAGATAGGAGTTGAAGGAGACTGGGTTTTGTTGGCCCAGGACAGGGTCCGGTGGAGGGCTTTGGTTAATACGGTGATGAACGTTCAGGTTCGGTAAGCCATCTGGTTGGTTAGTTCGTGTGGATTGGGTATTCCGTGAACTTAACAGGTGCATACGGACAGAAATAATGTCCACTGTTACATCAAGGAAGAATATGCAAATGTGGACCCGACTTAATTTAGTTTTAGGTAACGCTTATTGAAGTTCACTTTTGTAACTTTTTGTTTCCCCTTGACTCATAAAAAATTTGACCTTAGATGTTTGCTGTTGATCTGTTACTCAAGTCTGTGTTGGAGATCCTCATAATTTTGTCGAATTTCTTAAATTAATTTAGAAAGCATGTTGGATAATGTGTATGAACTTGGTAAGTTTGATGATTAGCAACATTGGCTATTGTTAGTGTATTACCTTTTTAGGCACGTTTTGAATTAAAGTTTGCAAAACTTTTTCTCTTCGCTTTGCCGTGTTTTTGAACAGGTGGCATTGACCCTCACACACACATGCAGCTGGAGTTCATGGGGACGGTGTCCGCTGACGACTTCTACCAAGGGACTAAAGCAGCGCTGGCCGGAGGGACTACCATGATAAGTAAGTTGGTCCAACATTAAGAAAATTTAATGAAACCTTTTAAAGAATTAAACTGTAGCAATGTGCGAACCTGGCTGTTATAGTAGTTTTTTTTATTAAACTGGCACGAAGTTTCAATTAATTGTCTTTACTTATAACCTCGAGGCCTACAAGTTTTTTAGGCAAGGGTGAACGTGGTTATAGGCCTTAAAGAGGTTGATAATTCATGATTTAAGGCACTATTTCTCTGTATTAAGGATTCAGTTAAATTTCTTTGTAGTTGAAAAGGTTCAGGTATCAACAAAATTGCCAAAAATTGGATATTTGTTACTTTTTTTTTTTTTGGTTGGTTTGACTTCTAATGACTGTTAAAAAATGTGGGTCTAAATATTACATTTGACGCTGCTTTCTTTATGACTCGAAGTACGATAGCTTTTAAATTATCCTTATTCACAAGCGAGGCATTTTGTTGCCTATACTGGAATTTTTAAGAAATATAATTTCCTTAAACTGTATATTTGTATTTTTTAAACCTGTTCAGTAGGGTTAATGTGAGTCATGTACTTTGAAGTAACTTAGAATAGACCGTAATCACTCTTATTGGATTACAGTTGACTTTGTTATACCGAAGAAAGGCGAATCCCTCATCGAAGCATATCGAAGCTGGAGGGAGAAAGCAGACGAGAAAGTTTGCTGCGATTATGCGTTACATGTTGCCGTTACGTGGTGGTCAGACAGAGTGAAGGAGGAGATGGAACAGCTGTGTAAAAATGATGGTGTGAACTCTTTTAAAATGTTCATGGCATACAAAGACACTTTTATGCTGCGAGACCATGAGCTCTACGGTGTGTTTGATCACTGCAAACAACTTGGGGCAATAGCTCAAGTGCATGCCGAGAACGGAGATATTATAGCGGAGGTGAGTGCCGAACCGGTCAGAACGTCTCTTCTGTTCAAGAATTTAATCTTGATTTAGATTTTATTCTTAAATACTACTCTGATTAAGGATGGTCAATACATTTTAGTTTCTGAATAATGTGGATGGGTTTTGGAATTTTGACAGTGTCACAACTATTCGAGAATCGGTTCGTTTCATTGTTTAAACATGTGTTTTCCATGATCTACTTGGTTTTTAACATATTCCTCTTTTTATGTGGAATATTTAATAGTTTGAGCACCTTCCAGAATATTTCAAGGTCATTACCCTTATCTGCATGTTTCTCGGTGTAAACAACAATTATTTCCTTGGAACTGAATCGACACACTGATCTTTGTAATGGTGAAGTATGGTGTTTTCTTTGTGGTATGGGATGAATTCCTATATGTATTATTTTGACGAACATCAGCATCAAATGTTTAAAGAATTTTCGTGTCTTTTGTTTAACCTGTAGGTTTATTTCCAAAATCTTGTCAGTAGCTTCAAGGCATGTTATTTTGGGTCATTTCTCGGTGACATAACATAGGAATTACAGTTCATTATGAGATAAAATGTCACTGAAATTACAGTATGCTGAAAAAAGTAACAAGATTGAAATATGTTTGTTGGGTTTCAGAATACAAAGAAGCTTCTGGCTAGAGGTGTAACAGGGCCAGAAGGACACGCACTGTCTCGTCCGGAAGACGTAGAGTCGGAGGCAGTTAACAGAGCATGTGTCATAGCAAATCAGGTAATAGACTCACACGCTCAGATTTGTGATTTCGTTCTGCGTGTGTGTAAGAGGTGTGCACCAGGTGTTGGTCGGAAATCCTGAGGGGAAGAGACCGCTGGGGAGACCTAGACGTAGATGGGAGGATAATCTCAGGCAGGATTTATCGGAGATAGGAGTTGAAGGAGACAGGATTTTGTTGGTCCAGGACAGGGTCCGGTGAAGGACTTTGGTTAATTCGCTGATGAACCTTCGGGTTCGGTAAGCCATCTGGTTGGTTGGGGCCACTATTTGGGAAGCCTGAGGGGAAGAGACCGCTGGGGAGACCTAGACGTAGATGGGAGGATAATCTCAGGCAGGATTTATCGGAGATAGGAGTTGAAGGAGACAGGATTTTGTTGGTCCAGGACAGGGTCCGGTGAAGGACTTTGGTTAATTCGCTGATGAACCTTCGGGTTCGGTAAGCCATCTAGTTAGTGTGTAATTGCAGAGTTTAATACCATCTCAAAGATTTACTGAGAACATGATCTGAAGAGACTGAAGAGAGCCCAGTCAAGGGTGGCTGTCTTTGACCTAAAGTCAAACCTGGGACCCCACGGAATGCTAACCACTCAGCCATGAAAATGGTATACCAGAGTTTACAGACTATGATGAATATATATGTCATCTTGTATTAAGGCTTTATTGAAAGTAAATGCATAGAAATTTGTGTAAGAGATTTAATACGTAGGGACGCTGTAAGTTGACGTCTGTTCAGTCGTTTTTGAAGTTGTAAAAGAACTTTCATTACTTAGATTCTTGCCTACATTCATTCTTCATTGTGAATTTTGATAGGCTTAAATATAAGCTGTGCAGTCTTCTGGTTACGTATGCAGCGAGATGAATTCTTTAGTTTGGGCGTGTTGAGAACCTTCGGTGGTATTCGTGTTTAAAATATGTTTAAACTTTTCAACTATTTTGCAGTGATTTATGATTTTTAAGATTGTGAATTTTCAACATCTGTATCTCCGCTTTATGCTTTGATGTTGATAAGTGTAATGTGGTTATATTTGAAGCATGGACAAACTGATGTTTTGGTTTTATTGGGTTTATTTATATTTTATCTTATTTTAGTGGCTTAGTTACGGAATGAATAACGACTCATTCTTCATCGCATTTGCACAATAGGAATGCGTCGGATTTTTATTTGATGTGGCAAATGAACTTCCACGGGATTTTTAGGGACAAGTCAACCGCGTATAATCTAAAGATTTTGTGCACGTGGTGGATGGTAAAGATAAAAATGAGAGAGTTTTCTTAGCCGGCTGATTCACGAAGCTTCCGGCTTATGTGTGGCTTTATTCGCAGGGTGGTTAACTTTATAAAAATTGGTTCATTTTGTTTTTGTTATGGATTGTCACTGGTTATCACAGTGGTGCATATGAAGTTGGCTGTATTCTGGGTTGTAGCACAATGTAGTCTGGTAGATATCCACGGTTTCCGAGGTCGTTGCTGCCTCCATCATCATAGCAATTAATCCTAATATTCTGTTGTGCCTAATCTCCATTTTACAGGAAAACTATAGAAAATGTCTAGTTTTGGACTTTAACATTTTAATTTCATTGTTTTTGTTGCACAGAATCTAAAATAAGTACCCTAGAACAAACTTTGTTTCACCTATGCCAGTTTGCAGGTAGAAGGAAAACAGATGTGTATGGTGCACTATATAATCCATGAAGCAATGAGCAAAAATGTACTGTCTTGGGAAATAATGTTTGTACTTTGAACAGTAAGCTCCTTACCTGCGACCCCTCTAAACCCTCTGTTCGCGTTTCCTTTTATTTCTGACTAACGAATGCACAAATGTGCCCCGACTACTGTAATTATAATTTTTCTGCGTGTTATTGAGTGTAGAGATTTTTTTAGACATGGGAACCAGATTGTGATTTGACTAACGAAGTTCATTTGTCAATAATTTGATTAATTAAATGGAGTGCGGGAGCAATTAATCTAGTCACAACATGTATTTGCATGGTTTTGTCATAGGTAAGTTGCCCACTGTATGTAGTGCATGTGATGAGTAAGTCAGCAGGAGCCATGTTGGCTTCAGCCCGTAATAATGGTTACAAAGTCTATGGAGAGACGGTAGCTGCCGCACTGGGTACGGATGGAAGCAATCATAGGCATGCCTCCTGGAGACATGCTGCGGGATATGTGATGAGCCCCCCTCTGAGAGATGATCCCACGACTCCAGACGCTCTAATGGAGTTCTTGGCAAAGTGAGTAGTGCATTGTTCACTTTGAAGAGGTCGAAGTTCGTAACAAAGTAAATGCGTACAACTAAATTTATGTTGGTTTCTTATATTTGGTTTTAGTCCCAGGAATAGATATTTTAAATTAATGAAGTCTCGTACCGTGAATACACGGGCAATTCCTTTGAAGTATGCAATATTCTTATCCTTTTTTTTTTTACTTCATTTTAATTTATTATAAACAGATAACTGCATAAGTTTACTCTAAAATATCAATGTTGAGTATGACTCAGTTGAAGGTGAGGTTATGTGTGACTTTTTTTGCATGATTGTGGGATTGACGTTTACCCATTAACACCGAGCTAATGCTGTCTTATTGTTTGTGAATGTGTTAAATTGCATGAATTTTAGATTGGGGTGTGTTTTGAATAGCTTTTTCACTCTAATGCCTATGTATTGCTCATGAATTTGATTAAGTCATTGTACAGTGCTTCGCAGAGTAAATGGTGTTATGCAATAGTTGTTTCTATTTTACAAAATATTGAATGTGCTTATGCCGTGGTGCCGGAGTATGAAGTTCTTTAGTGATAGAAGAATTATTTGTGTAACTCGTTTTACGTGCACTCCCGCCTTGCTTACTGCAGTATCGGGCCCTTAAAATTAGGATATCAAACAGGTTACAAGGAAAATGACAATTGTATGGTGTTATGATACAGAAATGTAAAATAACACTCAGTCATTCTTCCATTCTTCAGCGGAGACATCGCCTATCTTTTCAGTTTATAAATTTTTCAAGTTATAGCTACATATGTTTTCAGTCTTCAGACAGAAAACAAAGCATATTCCGCATTTCTGTTTTTTGTTCATGGTCAGTCTTGACTGACTCTTCAGGTATTATCTTTTGAAAAGTGCGCTAGGTTTAACGTTGTTGTGTTTGAAGGCTCCATGTGTATTTTACATTCAGATGTATGTGTTGGGAAACACCTTATACGAGATATGCAATATCTTTTGTTACAAATGTATGAAGTGAATCCATGTGAATTACATATTCTGCTGAGGGCTTACAGATACCAGCCATAGTTTTCTTACAAGAGCCAATTAATGTGCTGTTGTCATAAAGAGATTTTTCTGTATTCCATTTTATTATGGTAAAATTAAATACTGCAAAAAGCAATTGAAACCCTTCTCAACTTTTATGGCGTAAATCAAACATTTTATTTCTGTGCACTGTAGTCTGCTGCTTCGATGACTGCATTTCAGAAAATCAGCTTTGTCGTTTGCTTATAAGTTTTGCGTGAATGAATGTATCCATTCTTGGGGTGATAAGAGTTAGGAAAATATCACACCAATGTTTTTTTATACTTTTTAGCTATGCTTAGTGCATATCCTGCGGCAATGGTGTGTAAACTCCAGCCATTTGTAATTTTTTACTAAGTATAGGTATTTCCAGAAACTGTTTCTAGACATAATATGTCTATGTCTTGTGGTTCTGGATTACAGTAAGTTTCTGTATTGTATTACCAAATATACCACATGTTTAATGGAATTTATACCAGAAGACTCTTCATCTAATTAGCACTTTGTCACCGACTGTATACAGCTGAAATAATATACGTTATTATGAATGTGAGATTTGAGGTTTTCGTGGCAGTGAGGATGGTAATACCGTTTTGGGTTTCGGTACAGTGTGGACTTATTTGTTAATGCCAGCGTTTCAGGGAAACGTACCATCTTCGTCTTCAGCTCTGATGTATTATCATAGTAGTATGAAATTAAAGTAATAAAAATTTAGTTGTAGCTATAGTAGTAAGTAAAATTCGAGTCCCTCCGTCATATATAAAATTTAACATTATTAAATTTACATATTTTTTACCAAAGAGAAAGAAATGAAATATAAACTCAGTTGGCACAAATAAACAAAACAGATGAGATCAAATAAAAGAAATAAATGTTAGCTATCGTATCAATTTTACTGGCAACTCTTTGGTCATTGTTTCAGCATTTCTGCAAGTTTCTATGTCATGGTTTGTCTGTTTAAGGTTGTCGTATTTGAATGACAGTCTTGCCATCACAGGTGCGCCATCTTCTCACAAATGAGACCCTGATGATCATATTAAAGCAATATAACTATTATATCTGGTCTCAAGGAAATACATTTTCAGAATGTATTAGTTTTGAGTTATAAATGTGAATAGTTTCGTAACAGTTGTAACAATGTATTTGAGTGAATTGTAAACCAGCCAAGAGATCACTCAGTTATGTAGACATCTTCTTTACCACAGCATTTATTTCTTTTAGGATGTTTGTGATTTCAGGTATCCTTAATATCTTGAGTTCATAAATTTTAATTCTGACCTTTACAATCATGTGACACTGAATGTTACAGTTGAGTGATTGGCAGTCCTGTTTCATACTTTGGAGGTTCCAGGTTCGGATCTTGGCCCACAGACTGGCTAACGTGATTGAGGATTTTCATGGTTTTCATTTATCCCCCAGGAAAATACCTGGATAGTACTTTAAGTTAAATTATAAGAAAGTGCAGTTGGTACAATATTACTTCATTATTACAATGGATATTAAATTCTTTTTTATTCGGCGACACCTTTCAACACGACCTTTTTATCTTCAGACGACAAAAATACACTTACTGTTAAAAGTGATCTTGAACTGAAATTCAAACTCCTCAGTTCAGAATCTTTCAGCTCCTTGTTTTCTTTCTAAAACGCTTACGATTAAAGTGCGCAAAAGTGTACTTTTTCTTGTTGTGTATGTAGACTTGAAATTTGGTCTCGCACTCTGATTCACAGTGTTTGATTATAAGTACCAAAGGAAATGTTTGAAACTGCAAGGGAGGAGATAACAGAAGAATGGAGAAAATTACGCAAGGGCCGATTGTGTTTACTTTACATCTACTATGGAGCCGGGGTAGCTCAGTCAGTATAGTGACTGACTATAGCCTGGACGTTCGGGGTTTGATCCCCGACATGGACAGAGGATTTTTTTTCCTCTAGCCTTTGTTTCCAGACCAACTCTGGGGCCCATCTAACCTCTTGTCCAGTGGGTACCGTGGTTCTTTCCCAGGGGTAAAGCACTGCCAGGGCGTGACTCCCCTATCTAGTGCCGAGGTTGAGGATTAGTGGGAGCTATATCACCTCTCCCCCCAAATGCCTACTTGGCCTGTAGCAGAACAGGTCTTCTTCTCTCCTTTTCTTTTTCTTCATCTACTATTGCTATTTTTATAATGATTAAAGAAAGATATTTGTAATCAGGACAGAACACACGTGGGTAAGGAAATATATACACAGTTTAGTTTGGGAAACCTCGGATGGGATTACGTGAGAGAGTGAGGTATACTATCTGGATGTATTATATGTGGAACTTCGGTGATTTTGGTGATGGTGGTGAATGTATGTATTCCATATTAGCAAGGAATTTCTTGTACAGCTGAATAATTATAAATTTCTGAATTAGGATTCAGTGCAATGAAGTTAATTGCAGCTTTTCCAAATAACAGCAGATGCGTATGTTACCATACTTTTTTTGTAATTTTGTCGCGATTAATAATGCTGATATACTTCTCAGGAAGGCCCACACTCTCATCTTAAACCCCTAGCGTATATTTTGAGCACATTCTAACAGCATGAGCTGAGTGTCGGTATATTGGCACATGCAGGTGGATGCTCCCCTGTATGTGCTACATGTGACGGGCAAGTCTGCAGGGGATGTGATTAAGCAGAAGCGGGGTCAGGGGCAGGTGGTGTTTGGAGAGACAATAGCAGCTTCGTTGGGAACAGATGGGACTCACCAGTGGAACAGATGCTGGCAGCATGCCGCTGCACACGTCATGAGCCCCCCTCTGCGCCCTGATTCTAATACACCCGATCATCTCTTGGATCTCCTTGCCTCGTAAGTGCTAGAACCTGGAAAACGCAAGGCAGTATGTAGATAGATTTATGTGCAGTATGAAATTTATAAACAGTTCAAATGCTCCATTCTGCATGGGATATTTTTATCAGATTTGTGTAATCGTGACTGTCTTTGTGAACTTAATAATGAAATTGAAGTTGGTTCACATGTTAATGCTATATTTGCATGATACATTTTATATTTGCATTTTGCAAAATGACGTATCTTTACTATGCCACACCAGACCAACCTCCTACGAGTATGTTATTGCCAGTGATGAAAAATAGGTTTTAATGAGCCCGTAACAAAAAAGTTACTTGATAAGATATGATGAAAAGGCATCAGTAATATTTTTCCTAAAGACCTAAATACGTTTAGGTATTGAAAATTTGTTCGCTGAGACAGTGTAGAAGTATTGAAAAGAATGCTTTAAATGCTGAATTTAGATTCTATACAAGCATGAAAAATGTGTTGTAAAAGTATTGATCTTATCAATTTTGGACTCCCTAAAACTGTGGGACTTAGTCCATTCATAATGACTGAAACATTGAGCCCATAATAGGTTTCCAAGGAGACCAAGGCTCGATTTCGGGCTGTCGCGCCATAGAAGAATATAATATATTTCCTGTATGTGGAATATTGAATCATTTGCATGCCATTGCTTCTTTATGTACAGTTAAGCAAAAGAAAAATAATAAAAGGTGAGACTGATGGTTGCAGAAAGGATGATAAGGATCGGATTGGAAAACTGATTGTATGTGTGTGTGTAATTGGGCCTCAGCAGAATTTCTACAGCTGTAGGTACCACCTCCAAAAGTTGAGTCAGGTTAGGAATTTAAAAGACATTGAGAGCAAGTCATGTAAATTTTAGTCAGTGGTTGTATATATGCATTTACGCTCCGCAAAAATATTCTTTGAATGATGAAATTCAACAAGCTTTGATGATAAAAACTTTGGCGCACACAAAGAAATTGTTGCTCAGTACGTTTGAAGCAAGGTTTTTTACAGAATCCGATTGAACCATCAAAGACCACTGGTAACTATCTGTCCCACCCGCTTTAATAATCAGTAATTCTTATAGTTTTTATTTATGGGTTTGGTATTACCCTGTAAACAGGGATTACTTCCTCAAAGAGCATTAACCTGTTGATCTTTGTAATGGAAAAGTTTTGTTTTCTTTGTGATATGGGTTAAAAATGACGTCTTTTATGGCAAACATGTAGGCAGGCTTTGATTGATTTCAGGTAACTAGTTATTACAATCAAAACATACAATGTTTCCTACCAAATGATAACATAATTTGAGCAGAGGGGCTTCCAGTTTTGTCATTACCTAAAAATGTGAACTGTATTTGATCCTTTAGTATAGCACGTTGGTGTATTTACTGATTATTTGCATGTTCAATTACTGTCACCTTCATACTCTGTATATTAGTTAATTCCAGCTTCTTACACCATTTTTTTTAAATTTATTGTAATATCTGTATTTTTCTCTGAACTACGTGCTTCGATTAGAAATAGATTATCATCGGCTTAAGCATTTGTACCCAAGTCACTCCACATCCAAGGCACAAAATTGTATCTTATGTTTAATGTCCATTGAAGGTCATATAACTGGCATGACTTTTATATTTTCTGTTTTGTTACCAAATATGTTTCATATTTGTTAAAGTTCCCAGGCAGAACCCTTACCTTCTTACATACCTCAAGAAACAAACATTTATTTGGAAATGGTTATCTTCTGGGTTGTAGAACCATGTTGTTTGGTAGTTTACCAGTGTTTCAGAGGTCCTTTGCTGCTTCCATTATCAGGGCAATAAGTACTTCTACCACACTACATGGCGCTACAACACAGATGACAGCCATCTTTGTGCTCATTGCCATGAGAACCTCAGATCCTACCCAGCATTAATATTGGTGGTCATAGTTTGTGCCATAAACACAGTCTGTCTCTTGGTAAGACTGTAGTGCCGTTGAATAATGTCCAGTTTTTTTCAGAACACTGGAAATTATCTGCATCACTTTATCTCACCGTAAACATAACATTATATACAAGTCAGAGTCTCTGTATGTTGGTTAAGAACATATTTCCGTCACTAGATGCATTCAGAGTAACCGGATCAGTAAAATTGTCGTATGATATTAACTGTGGCAAATGGATGCCATTGAAAAGTTGGAGGCTGGGAGGGAGGTGCTGTTTGACCTCTTCTGTTGTGAGTCAGAACTTCGTGTGCCTGCGTCATTGCATCATCTTTATCATTTGTTCGTGTTTGTGTTACGAATTACAAATTCAAGATTGGAAAGAAGTCTTCATGGTAGATACAGCGAAGTACACCCACAATACCCACACTTGAAAGATGTAACATTTTTGTTTCCATTCATATTATTACTAACTTTTTACAAAAATAAATAATCTTGAATGATGATCAATAAGGGTCATCTTCCAAACTGCATTGTCCAAAACAAAGCGCATTACAATAATGCATTAAAATGTAATAAAACTCAATATTCTGTCTTTATACTAAGTAATAATACCAAAGAAAATCATGGTTTAAGTCATCAGAATGCTTTTCAGATTCCTCTGATCTTCAGTTTGTAAGTTACATGCAGTGTAGAATGATTTCCATGTTGCCAAGTTTTGGTTTGCATGTATTTATTGTTTCTGTGCTGATGGTTAACATGTAATATTTCTTAACCTCTGCCTTGAACATTTAAATGCTTTCTGTGTAATATGCAATCTTTATGTACTGCATGTGGTTTACCAGTGCTATACATACTTCATGGTTTTGGGAACTTTGAGTGAGGGTTTTTGAAATTTGTTATCCTGATTCAGTAAAATATTCTCAGTCTATTGGCCACGTCAAATGACTACACAAAGAAACCAACATTTTGGGACAGAGATGGTTCTCAAAATGTTGATTTCTTTGTGTAACCATTTGGCACGGCTGATTGCCCAAGAAGATTTAATTTAATTTAGTTTTCACAGAGCTTAAAATCATGTACTGTTATCCTATTTGTGTGTGTTGATCAAAATTATAGTTATTTTAATGAAAGACCCCCGGGTTACAAGCCGCGTCAGGTGGCTGAACGGCGACTAAACCATATCTTCTGCAGACGTTTCGAGAACTATCTCTGCTCTCATCCTCAGGGCTGCTTGATAACCGGTCCGATCCTTTGTTACGCGTTCGCTGCAGCAACGAGCCCTGAGGATGAGAGCTGAGATAGTTCTCGAATCGTTGGCAGAAGATATGGTTTAGTCGCCACGAAAATTTCATGTTCAGCTTTCATGTTTGCTTCTTATTTTGTGTGTGCACGTGCATGATGGCATACTTGGCTTTCCTAATATTTATATCACTTAACTGAATTTCCTCCGGTCAGGAAAGCTAGCAATGGTTGGGGGTTCGTCGTGCTGACCTCACGTCACCCTATATCTGGTTGGATGATCGTTCACCTCTGCTTAGGCATGTGAACGTGAGGCCAGCAGCCAGCTAGTCGGCTTTGGCTCTCCGAGGGCTGTTACGCCACAGATTATTATTAACTGACTTTTCCTACACAGGTGTGAACATACTACAGTCATTTTTCCCCACAAACAGCAAGGAATTTTTTTACATTTTAAAAACGTATTGTTTGTATCTTGCTTTGAATGAAATAGCATTATTCAAACTGTATAACTGAAAAAATAGTGAATCATAGTAAGTGATACATTTATTTTAATGTTAGTATTTATTGCAGTTCTATTATTCATTTGATATTTAATACACTCTCAGTATCATATACAATTGACTTGTTATATAACATTGTTCCCTGCATGATCTAATGCTTTGGAAAACAGAACATGCCCGTAGTGAATGTTGGTACTTCCAGTTCTCTGCTATACGTTTGCAACAGTGTAAGGTAGCTTTAAGTTAAAAATATTTTTATTTTCAGCTTGCCATTTAATAAAATAATTTAGTTGCGAATGACACTATGAGATGAAGGGCTGAACATAGGTTATTTCAGATTTGTGTTTTCATGGTTTTATCAGAGACATTCTTCAAGTAACTGGGAGTGATAATTGCACATTCACCGCAAGTCAGAAGAGTCTTGGCCAGGATAATTTTTCGAAGATTCCGAACGGCGTAAACGGCGTAGAAGATCGAATGTCAGTTATCTGGGAGAAGGGTGTGCATTCAGGAAAGATGGACCCTGCACGATTTGTGGCCATCACCAGTACAAATGCTGCTAAAATATTTAACATCTACCCAAGAAAGGTTGGTATATAAACATACTTTTATACTTCAAGGCAAACTTTTAAGAGAAATGTAAATATATTTTATATTAAAATATATTGTCACATGACAGATTAACCTCTTTTCTTGAAAATAACTTGTATTTGTGCATTTTAATTTATTGTTGTTTAATTGTTTTTATTTTATACTTCTTTGACAGTTTCAGGATAGAATTATTTCAGATCAAATTTAACTTGAAAACAAGTAATTTTTTTACGCATTTAGTAGGGCCCCTTGGCCAGAGGACCTCAGCTTACACAAAATAACACAAACACTTTGTCATAACGTCATTGCATACTACAGAATTTATGCCTATTCATGTATGTAGTCATGTGGCCCAAAATCTGATTGCATTAGACTACACAGGCATTTTGATCAGCTTCAGTTTACTCGTAATATTTAAACATTTTAATTTCCATGCTGACATGTAAGAGAAATTTCAAGGACTTGTGCTGCATTATGTGAATAGTAGTATATGTGACGTCGTACCTTGTAAACAGATACTGTTGACTCTAATAATGTGGAAGTCACCATTGCTGTGTATTTTAATGGTTGACGTAATAACGTAGTCAAAATTGTACGGTAAAGTAATATTTTTATAAGCTTAACAATTGTGTTAATTCTTTGATAGTGTTATATTGGAGCGATATGTAATTGATTAAACATTCCAGTTGAATATATTCTGTTTTATGTCCAATGTCCTGCTTATGTAAATAATTCAGGTCTCTGTAAATTCAGTCACATTATGTGTATAATATAAATATACATATGTATATAATCCAGTTCTTTTTTATAATGGCCAAGATATCAATTACTATATGAAATTATTGTCTAGACAGGATAGAATTTAGTGTATGAATTAAAATATAAATCACTGGAAAAAAATTAATTATATTAAAGTTTGCTGTAATTTCTGTTGTTTTTTAATAGAGGGTCAAGAACAGGAATTAAATATGTTAGAATAATAGGAAGATGAAAATTATGGAAATACGAATTTTGATAAGAAATTTAGGGATTAATTGCAATTATCTTGCACAAAATTATAAAACTTTCCAAGTGCTGTATTCACATGATTGGTATCATGAGTTGGCTGATTTTTTGCTGTTGCTTATGTTTTATGAATGTCAGTGTAACGTGGAATCTGAAGCTTGGAAAGAGTAACTGTTATAACAGATCATAGTAAAATAGGTTGCTTTTCATTATTCCAGGGTTGTATTTCTGTGGGCTCTGATGCAGACATAGTTATCTGGGACCCAAACAAAACCCGCATCATTTCAGCCAAAACCCACCATCAAGCGGTTGACTTCAACATCTTTGAGGTGAGTGTCATTATGATATATTTCTTTAATGAGATTCAACTGAGATTTAAAAGTTTGAATTAGTTTCCTTTTTGTACAGTGTGTCCACAAAGTCCCTTCGGGGTTTTGAAAAATTGTGGTGAGCAAACAAATTGAGCTAGCCACATGCGGTTTGCGGCAGATTACAGTGAAACTCTGGAAGTTTTTTACTGACCTCAATAGACCTCGATGTGGGCTTCCTTGGTAGCACGGAGAACGTCCAGACGATATTCGAGCTCTTGCCATGTTCTGTGGAGCATGTCCGCTGGAATAGCCGAGATCGCATTCCTGATATGGGTCTTTATTGTCATCAAGTCCGTTAACTGGTGTTCGGAACACATTGCTCTGGACATAACCCCACAGGAAAAAAGTTTTAATGCATTTTAAAGTAACTCTATTACTTTCAGGGTATGGAATGTCATGGCGTCCCAGAGTACGTGATTGTCAATGGCAGAGTTTGTGTGGATGAGGGTGACCTGAAAGCTGTTCAAGGACATGGAAACTTTATCCCAACACCAGTCTTCCCACCTTATGTGTACAACATGGTGAAAAATAGAGAGGAGGTATAACATATGGACATAAATTCTAATATAGCTCTGTCTCTGTTCTGTTCGATTTATACCTGATCATTGTGTTCAAATTTCTTTCATTTGGCCCTGTGAAGTGTTTGAACTGTTCATGCCATTATTATATTGTTCCAAAATTGAAAAAAGGTCTGCATGAATGTTATTTATTTTTATGAACAGGAGAAGGTATCTAACTCGGTGTCAAGAAATAACGTTGAGAATGATATTGGTGGTACGGCTGAAAGCAAGCCATCCACACCGACACCTGTTCACGAGCCAACTGTGGTGGCCTCACAGGCCCCTGAACCGCGGCTTACCACTCCCTCAAGCAAGGGCCAGAGGAACTTACAGGATTCAACCTTCTCCATCAGTGGTGAGAGCCCTAATGGATTGCATGAACAAGAATCAGGTAGACGTATGTTTATATTTCCTGCACAGAGTACCATTTCTTAATAATCTTGCGGCAAGTATGAGTGAGACATTCTTTTCCATTTTCGCCCTTGCATGAAATTCTCGTGTCAATTTCTTTATGCTTTCTCCGTTAATGTAAATGTATAACTTAATCAGTTTTCTTGTTTAAAACTTTGATGCGTTCTTTATTTTCATTTGAGTATTTAGTGAAACACGTCAAGGAATCATACAATAGTGGCTGGCTTATTCCGCATGCCTTTTCTTCTCTTAGATGTGTCTGTTGGAAAGGTCGCATGTCCCTCAAGCTCTATAGATAACTTGAGCAAGATGTTATCACAGATTCATTTACCCTTTAGTGTTGACCTCTATATGCTGTGTAGTTGTAGCAAGGTATCTCCTACCTCGTTGGCCGTTAACAAATATACGTGCTGTCGGCCAGCCAGACGAGGTCCGGGGCCGGAGGGGAAGACTACCTAGCATATGAAATTTTACTCCCTCCCTGCCCTTTCCATCTTCCTTGCCCCTCTTACTGTTACGTAGTCAGGTTCAGAGATATTTTGTGCCCATGTATACACTAACCCGCTGTTTCTCGCTTGTTTCCAACCTCAGTGCATATAAAACTTTTTTTTTATGTACTTCACATTTCTGTATTCTTAATTATTTTAAGCCTAGTAGTAACTATATGTATATATATCCACTGTAATGTTCAGTAATTCTGTGTTTTTATTTTGCTGTATGTGGATGCATTTTATGATGCTAGTGTGAGCAATTGTGTTAAAATTGTCCTTCTTTAAGTGTTGTTTCTGCGTGAAATGCTGATCAAAGATTAGGCGCATGTTTTCAGTAGATTTTTGTAGATGTTTGATGTGGTCAGGGAACACGGCACTGCTTCGAACTAGGATTGTATTAACCTTAGAGTCAAGCTGTGCTGAGAAAACCAAGGAATA
>NW_019059871.1:493443-563960 GCF_000696155.1 Zootermopsis nevadensis | reverse complement strand
AGGGAAAAATTATATGTCTGTTTATTTATAAGTTATATTCTTGACATTTTCACTGAATATTAGGAATGTACAGTAAACTTCTAATTATCAGTGTGTGGATTGTACATTTGGCTAATCATCTCTGTGTATAGCTTATTTTTACACACAGAGGGGCTTGGGTTACGCTTTCTGGATCCTAAGATGGCTGAAATATGCAAGAAAACTACTATAAAGACAATAAAACAAAAGCTGTTTGAAAAATTTATAACGGAATTGGAGTCAGTTACCGGAAGGTAGGGACCTAGTGATTATATCCATGAAAGTGTTGCCAGGCTGGCCTCAGAACTGTTGCGGATTAAAACAACATAACAGGATTGTAGTAAAAGAATTATGACGGAAGCTATATACATTGTATATCAGACATAGTCTTCCATGAGTCTGGTAATGATGGTCATGGAGGAGACATCTTCCATATTTAGAAAATTATGATTTGTAAGGTTTCCATTTACAAAGTTTCCATATTGGAAAAAAAACAGCAAGTTCAAGATTTTTGACATGGTGTATGGTAAAAGAAGCTTTGATAACAACAGTTAGGAATTGTTTTAACTGTCGCTACAGAGTGATGCATGTGAAATGGATTTAAAGCATGTGACACATTTTCAGTGGTGAGGATCACAGTGAAAATTGTACTGCCATGGGCAGGAGCCCGAACGGTTAAGAAAAATAAGCGATCATTACAAACCATTTCTCAGAATAATGCCAATCGTGTAAAAAATAAACAAAGCAAAGCAATTTGTGAAGTTCTGTGAATGCACCAAACAAATTATTTTGGATTATCTGTGTTTTTTGATTATCTGTTTATCTTCTTCCCTTAATTATTCTGGATAATTAGGAGTTTATACCATATAGCTCTCTCATCACATGTAGAAAATTAAAATCAAATCAAATATTACTAAAACCTTACATACCATGTAGTGTATTGGAATATAAAATCGTGCATACAAACGAAACTGTTTACACTTTGAAGGACACTAATTCCAAATGCTTTTCGACCTCAAGAGGTCATCATCAGTGGTAAAACAAATTAATTCATGTATACAAATCAATTGTTTTGTATTATAAGAATTAATTTGTTTTGCCACTAATGAAGACCTCTTGAGGTCAAAACGCATTTGGCATTAGTGTCCTTCATAGTGTAAACAGTTTCGTTTGTATGCATGTTTTATATTCAAATATTACTAGTGTACAAAATGCTTAACTTCATGATTAACACTCAAAAAACTAAAAAAAGAAAATTCAAGTGTTGAAAGCAAAAATATAAATGTAATCGTACCAACTTCATGGTGTTTGTCCCACATGTTAATTCACTGTCCTATATGTGGTGCTCGTGCTGGAAATATGTTTGCTTGTGACATGGGTGCATAAAATATTGAAAGTTAATGAAATCGTAATGTTGAAACAAAACAAGCCAGACAAAAATTTAGCATTGAATTTAAGAACTACATATAGTCAGACTGTTACCAGCTGCAATCTGGCTTGAGCCTTTGAACACGCTCTTAGTCAAAAGGGAACCCAGTGAAAGCTTCCGCACTGTTGGCTCTTAGTCCCATGTTTCAGGAAGTTCTGTGGTGCTCCTTGGTAATCCTAAGTTTTTGCAGTACTTTTATTACAGAGATGTTGAGGTCGCCTGCACTTTGGTGTAGACCAAACATGTAACAAGTAAAAGGTGAAGCTTACGCGGCTACCGAAGTTGATGAAATACTCTCAGCGGTCGAAAGCTTTGTTAAATAAATCAAAAATAAACACTGCCACCATATATGAGATTATAAACAATGTTCCTTTTGTGATATTTGTTTAATTTATCAGAATTTTTCAGGTATTTACTTGACTAGAGTTGAATTCAGTCAGTGGTTTAATGTGGTCATGTCTGTTACAACACCACACTAAGCTGTTTTACAAGTCGGATTGTTGGTCCCCCTGCCCTCATATCGCAGAGCGGATGACGTAGTGCGTGATGGGACCGATGCCAGCCTCCGATAGAGATTCAGTCTCTCTTTTGATTGTACCGGCAGCGAAAAGGCTGTAATTGCGTGCACGGATTTTAACTGCTGTGGAATTCTGGGAAAACTTGTTGCCGTTCGGTTCAGAATCTCAGAATCTCCTGACCTCCCGTCTCTATCCAAAACCAAACAATTACAAAATAAAATATAATTTTAAGAGTTGTTATTGGTGTGAAACATTTCCCTTAACTGTAAGCGTGAACACCCGGAATTTGACCATAGATTCAAAGTCAGATTCAACGGATGGGTTCATAAAATCATTCAATACAAACAACTGTTTACAATTGAAAGGAATCTAACGCCAAACGCGTTTTGACCTCAAGAGGTCATCATCAGTGGTAAAACAAATTAATTCATGTATACAAATCAATTGTTTTGTATTATAAGAATTAATTTGTTTTGCCACTAATGAAGACCTCTTGAGGTCAAAACGCATTTGGCATTAGTGTCCTTCATAGTGTAAACAGTTTCGTTTGTATGCATGTTTTATATTCAAATATTACTAGTGTACAAAATGCTTAACTTCATGATTAACACTCAAAAAACTAAAAAAAGAAAATTCAAGTGTTGAAAGCAAAAATATAAATGTAATCGTACCAACTTCATGGTGTTTGTCCCACATGTTAATTCACTGTCCTATATGTGGTGCTCGTGCTGGAAATATGTTTGCTTGTGACATGGGTGCATAAAATATTGAAAGTTAATGAAATCGTAATGTTGAAACAAAACAAGCCAGACAAAAATTTAGCATTGAATTTAAGAACTACATATAGTCAGACTGTTACCAGCTGCAATCTGGCTTGAGCCTTTGAACACGCTCTTAGTCAAAAGGGAACCCAGTGAAAGCTTCCGCACTGTTGGCTCTTAGTCCCATGTTTCAGGAAGTTCTGTGGTGCTCCTTGGTAATCCTAAGTTTTTGCAGTACTTTTATTACAGAGATGTTGAGGTCGCCTGCACTTTGGTGTAGACCAAACATGTAACAAGTAAAAGGTGAAGCTTACGCGGCTACCGAAGTTGATGAAATACTCTCAGCGACAAGCCGCATCAGATGGCTGAATGGTGCTACTGCCTGCCGTCCGCCGCCAGTTCCCATCGGCGAGCGCGCTACATAGGACCAGTTTCATTTCGCAGCTGCCCTGAGGATGAGAGCAGAGATGTCTCTTGAAACGTTGGCAGAAGAAATGGTTCATTCGCCATTCAGCGACCTGACGCGGCTTGTCGTCCGAGAGTCTTTCATCAATTTAACAAATAAATTTGCAATCCCAGAATTTATGAAGATGTGTTCTGTTTGCTTTCCAGTTGAGATGGATGACACTGCCCCAAGATCATGCATCAGGGTGAAGAATCCACCTGGTGGTCAGTCATCTGGAAGTTTCTGGTGAATGTCAGTGTATCAGATGAGCTTCTGCTTGTGCGTGTGAAAATACCAAATGCCACTTAACCAGGGAAGTTATTTTTATTTTGTCAACCGTTCAGTGAATTTATTGTAATTATTTTATTTTTCCGTTGTAGGTATTATTATTATTCTCCTCTCGTTATCATAATTCCTATTATCATTATAATCTACTGTAATTGGCATTTTGTTTTCTTTGTATTTTATTATTTAATGATGAACATTTTCTTTTATGTGCAAGAAGAATTTGGGATTTAGTTGAAGTGGAAATCATTATCCATATGAGAATCAAATTGATTTGAATTTATTTTTATTTTGGCAGCATTATGAAAGTGGGACGTAACGGTCCTCCACTACATTTATGTGCGTTATGGATGTTAAGAAGGAATTTAAAGGAAACTGGCTGTTTTGTCAGTACTGAATCCTGAGACTTGGATTGCATGTTACATCTAAAGAAATTGATTGTTCTAGTAATTACTTGTACTGATGGCGTCTGACGAAAGGCTAGAATTGTCGAGAAAACGTTCCTCTTCAAAATTTTATTTGTTTTTTCCCAAGTTAGAGCTTGCCTTAATACAATAACCTTCAAAGACTATACTAGATTATCCTTTCAGACAGAAATTTTGAAGAATTAGCTTCAAAATAGCAACTTTCCCAAATTTAATGCTGTCTCTTTTTAATGTTTGGCCATGTGTAAGTCAGAACTTGGATTTAAAGCAATTATTATGTTGCTTGAATACTTTATTTCAGCATGGAAAATAAGTACTAGAGAGAAATGGTTTGTGTAGAATGAAGAGTAATATTCTGCCATTTTCAAAACATATTGACTAGGAGATGAAACAAAGCTTTAAAATGTTTATGTTATGCTCCTGGGTCATGCTTTTATATTTAAATTTTAAACACTATGATAACTGCCGCAATACACGAAGAGACATTTTTATTCTCTCATGAATAAATGACTTATGAACATAACTCACAAATGTTCTGTGAAGGTATTTCTAGACTTGGTAATTAACATCTTTCTAAAACAACAAATAATTTTCAAGATTACTCGAGAGTCCCCCCTTTCCTAGGCTGCTGTTGACTGTTCCAAACGCAATAGTCAGACTCATACAAGTTGTTAAAAATTTAATTTCATTGTATTAATTCATAGACGGACTGTTCAAAAGGTGAGAGCCTTATGAGAAATGTTGATAACTATTCATATTCCTCCTCCTAAGAATATAATTTATATAAAATGTAAATGTTATCATGATAAACATTAATGGATTTTCTCCATGGAATGGACACACATTTTAGGAGTTGACTCTTATTAAAGCATTGTTTTAAATATATTGATTTTCACTTATATTCACTTTGCCACTTACAAAATAATCAATATTAAGCTACAACATAGCCTATTGAAGGTTCCAGGTTATATCCCCAAGTGTGGGTCAGAAGCTTTTCTGTCAAACAGTGAAAAGGTTATAAACATGTGAAAAGTTTTGTAATGACCGAGGAATTTAACAAATAGTTTAACGTCAGTATCACTAAATAATGGAAGTAAAGAAAGATAAGTGTATTATGCTTTATAGCACAAACTCTTTTACTTGTGGTAGAAAATGAAATATTAAGTCATAAAAGTTGAGGTTAGCCAGTTCAGCATCCAAACATGGCGTAGACATTTTTAAGTGTTTTAAGGGAAGTAAAAAAAATTTCATTTTTTGTAGTTACTTTTCTAATCTAATAATGTGCAGACTATTTTAACTAAAAATGTTGACTGAGGTATTTATTAATTCATCACAATTAAAAATGAACATGTGTAGATCATTGCGTGAACTGAAATTTTAAATCAGTATGCATTGAAAAGCTTCACCCACTGAATTTGTTTAAATATTCTAAATTTAAGCTTGTAATTCGTGTTCACGCCCGGTTCTCGTGTCTTCCATATGAATGCATGAACCTTTAGGTCAGTCTGCAGAAGAAAGCAACTTTTAAATTTTTGCTGCTCAGAAAAAATAATTTTATGCTTTCAAGTTGGCATCTCTTATTCTTTTATAATTTTATGAGTCATAGAAATATTGCTATATACTGAATGTTATGTGGCGATTAACTATTTGGGTATATTTGCCTGTGGATGAAAGTTTGATTTGAAGCTTTCACAGTGACGTAACTCAATAAAAAAAATTCTAGGGTGATCAGCCATGCCAGATGGTTAAACGATGAAACCGATGTTTTAGGGACCATCTCTATCCCCAACATCAGGAATGTTACAATAATATATTGAAATTACAATTTGAATTCCAGTCTGCCTTTCAGAATACAGTGCTTGAGTAGTTATGTTAACAAATCATTTCGGCTTTCAAAGCTAGAAGCTGATCTGTTTGACTCTGGAGAAGTAATTGTTACATTTTTCTGTGAATTTTTTTAATATGAATGTTGTTTATAGGAGGGTTGATATTTCTGTTCCAAAACATTTTGTGTCTTGATATGTTACAAATGCAACATTACCATGTGACCTGCTTGTGATATTTAAATGTTTTGGTCAAACAAACTTTAAGGACAGTGTTCAGAGATTCCTGAATGTGAGTGGAGGTTTATTACTCGGCACTTCGTATTCAGCTTGCTATAAAATTAAGACTAAATCTACTTCTTATGTAGCTAATTTGAAAGAAGCAAAACACTGCCTCTTTCTATACTATATTGACACAACATATGTATGCCATTATGTAGCCCCATATCCCTTTGCTATCAATGTAATGCTGTAAGTAATATTTAACTATTTATTTGTGTAGTAATAAGATGGCTGAACACATTAGTGTACTTATTGTTTCCGTATTGCAAAAATTGGGATGTGAGTTTTCCGTAAGAGCAGTGAACTCAAAATATGTCGTCATGTCTCCGTAAGAAGAAATGAGATGTGTTCTGTGTGAATAAGAGACAGATCTTCCCCACGCCTCTTTGTTCAATCTGTAAGTGTTCATGTTATCAAGCTTAAGAGTGAATTGTTTAAATGGAGTTTTCAAATTTTGTATTTACTTTGTTACAAGAAAAAGTACGGTGCTTATGAAGTTTTGATTTATTGTAGAAAATTGTGACAGTTACAAAATATGTTTAAGTTGCTTGGTTCTGTTCTCTGTATATTCATTAAAGCAGAATATTGTGAAGGTTAAATCTTGTTTCCCATTCCATATGTCTTTTTTTGGGGGGGGGGGGATAGAATGGATTGTTTGAAGTTTTTTCAGTGTTATCTTAATGGAACTATGCTATACAATGAAAAAGTTTAGAAATACGTAAATGAATGACATGGCCATTATTTAGCTGTTATAAAAAATAATTGTTCTTCTGTTGATACTACATTAGTGAGTAGTTTATCAATATTCCAAGATGTCAGAAGAATTAATGAACTTTAACTACTTCTTACATCACATGACTACGCAATTTTCAACTTTTGTGCACACAAGGACATTGAAACATATCTTAATCAGGCTATAACATAATCAGTATCACGACATCCAATCGATCAAACATGCGCTTCTGTTACAGTTCTTGAAAAGAAGGTACATTAAATCTTATATTATTATTGTACAAAAGTGTCAGTTATTTTCTTAATTACAAGGAATGTATCTCGCGACTAACTCGGAATATTAGTTCCTTGCCTTGTCGTCTTTGACTTGAAGTGTGTTCCCGCAGCAAGTAGAAAGTCCGAATTTTCTTTTATCCAGGGTAGAGATTCTTTGATTGATTCAATAATTTTATGCACTTAGTTTTATGAAATGACACTCTGATCACACGCTGAAGAGTTTATGTACGCACATGTTCAAGTCAGTTGAAAGTTCATGTACAAAGTACCCACTGCCAATGCGACAGGTGCTGTCAGCTTAGAATGTGAATTGAAGGAGCAAATTTCTAACTGCCCACATTTTGTTTGTGTGAAGAAAGCGTGGATAGCTTCATTAATAATGTCTTGTGATGATCGGCATGACCGTCCTGGATTTGTTGCTCTCGAATTGCAGGTAGCCATTGCAATCATTAAATGACTGCAGAAGAAAGAAAGAAAAACATTTTTTGGTTTAGTATACTTGATGTTCTACGGTCTCAGTTTTGGTTACTCTATTTCTAGGTGAGACTTAAACTATTATTATTGTATGTACTTAGGAAAATAACTCAAGTTGTTTACTCAGATATTAGATGGGGAAATACTGAAGTAATTTTTAGTTTTATTTCGTTATGCAAAACAGGATCATGCTCTGGTTTATTTTATGTATGATTCCTTCCAAATTTCTTCCTCACGGTCTTTCGTTTATTGGCATTCAAAAAGTGTAAGAACTTGTAATTGAATGGTGCAATCCATTCATTTATGTATTTGGTTATGCCATAAGCAACATAGATACATTAGTGTAATCACTTTACTAATTTTCCTTAAGAATTATTTAACAGTACGGAAACTGTGGCATTATAGAAGAAAGTTTCACGCAGTTTTCCATTAATTCTGGTTTACACATTAAACAGTTTTTATTAATTATAGGTAATTTACAATGTTTTCATCCATGTTCTTGGAATCAGAGAAATTTTCTGATCGGGACGTATTACGGTTTAATCTGGGTTACGCTTGATTGTATTAACCAGCTTTATGACACGGATAATGGAATTTGTAGTTTGCATTTATAACAGAAATATTTTTTCAAATTTAGATGATCCAGTAGTCCAGCTGGTTCTTTACTACACAAGCAGTTTTTGAGGTTATGTGTTGGAAGAGGTGTGATAATTTGTGAGTTTGTAGAAGATGGGGGTGAAAGCTCGGAGTGATAGTTTCTCCCTCTGATGTAATACGTGCAAACCATCTCCTAACGATGCTTTGTTTTACTTGATTATTGATATTAGTGAGAAAATGACCCGTATCGATAGGCACTCACCTGCATCTGTTCAAATCCAGTTTTGAATGCAGCATATCAACGATGTGTCCAATTTTTGTTCCTTCTTCCACACATTTGAGAAACGATAGAACGTTCCAACATTTAGCTGTGTTTAGCAACACTGTAATAAGAAATTGAAACCTTCAACCAAACAGAAATAAACTTGGAAAATTATAAATAAATACAGACTTATTGACAAACTATTTCATTCATCTAAATTTTTTTCATTCTCAGTGCGCTCTAAAATAATTATTTGTACATTTTCATTGATGATTTACCACCACCACCACTAAATTCCGCTAAGTTTCTTACTAAATTTTTTCGTATTTCCCTAAATCCTGCATCCACACTCACTTTGCACATTGCAGATTTCAAGACTTTGCTCTGTTGTCCTATAACTTCCTTTTCGATGACATTAGTTTACATTTTTGCTTTTATGACTCTGGCGTTATTAGAACATGAATATGTTCTCGTGCGCTATACTCAGTTATAATTACCACAGGTTTTTAGGGTTATTTTTCCTTGTTCGTGATCATTCTGCAACTTTTATATCTACTTCCATTCTGTTCATTGGCATTTTAAACTTCTTTGATTGGTATATTTTGACTTAATTGTACTAGAATAATATATTTTTTCATTGCATTTATTCTTTATCAAAAGGTATGAAAATAATACAATTAATTATCGTAGTGAGGTACTGTAATGTGGTAGATTCTTAGTACATTGCAGATTTTTAACTGTTCGTTAACTCTACACTTTTGAGCATATGAAATTATCGAAGCATTCACGCAAATATGTGAAATGGAACTTTCCAGCATTTCGTGGAATTTGTTATAGGCAGTTTCTAGCAATATTGGGCTTAATCTTGAAGCTGTAGTATTTTATATTGTCTGTAGTTACTTTTTAATTTGTCAAAGTTTTCTTCACAGACAGAGCTATAAATCCCTTGGAGTCCTTGCATCCAGGCATCAAATTCGTTCCTGCCTTCCTCCGCTTTACACGACGTATCGATTATGTCTTGGGCACATGAAAGGGCATCTGCACTAGCACTGCAACATATCCCATGGAGTTTAAATAATTCATGCAAAGGCAAACATTAAACTTTCTTGATTTTAGTGCAGCTGCGTTATGTGTCAATATGTTATAAAGCCAGAATTTATTTGTTGTGATCGGAGACGGCCCCACTTAATGGTACCTGCACCTTGTCGTGGTGGTGGGGCTTGAGTACCTCAGGGATCCCAAGAGCTATGCTGGTGTCCCTAGCCAGATTGGTAGAGGGGGAGAGGTCAGACTAAGACAGGTACCTTGGTCCTCCAGGTTGGGGGTTGGTCGCAAGGCTAACAACCTTGCACTGTAAAAAGGAAGATGTTTTGAAACCTCGGACAGATGGACCTAACAGAGGACCGAACGGAAGAGAAGAATTGAGGAGGCCATGAACTGAATACGGACCGGGAGCCATAGAAGAAGAAGAATGGAGACGGCACAATCATAGAATTTTTAAAAGTTGAGTTGGAAACGTACAGTATCATCTTGCAACAGTTTTATAAGCATTCTTTACACAAAATGTATTAAATGAATTCCTAATGGGAAAGTTCTATCTGCATTTGCATATTAATCTCTGTAACTACTGATTTTGAAAAAATTTGGTTCTGTGCCACACATTGGATTTAATTTGTATTCGTTTTGGGCTGGAGATTGGATCTTGGGGAAATTGGGTTGAAAGTTGTGGATTGGACTCGTCTGACTCAGGATAGGAATCTGTGTTCTCTTGTGAACATAATAATGAATCTTCTGTTTCCATAAAAGGTGTTACCCAGTCACTATACGGACTGAGTCCCACGTCTCACAGTTATAACCCTTACTTTAGATGCTTTTGAAGTCGTACATTAATTTTTATCAAAAACAGAGTCATTGTTTCAGAGATTTGAGGTTTCACTGGGGTCTTCTGAGTAGTGACTATACTTAAATATGGCATAGATAATTAAACTTTTTATGGGTATTACAGAAAAGACAAGCATTTTTACCTGCACAGATCTTTCACATCACGCTTCTCACAGTATTTGGGTGCTGTTGGGTCAAGGTGACAAGCTATGTTCGTGTATACATCACTAAAACATTTGTCAGCGAGATTTGGCAAACAGTTCGCTTGCTCATTGTATATATCTTCATAATCGTCATCTTTGTCACCACTGATGACTGGCAGTGTACCCAGTAAAATAAATTCTGAAACATTGGAAGTGCTTTTAAAAACTGGATAGAAGTACGTGGGTACAAACACCTTCGTGAGCACTTTGTTTTATTTCTTCCTGTCAAAGTAAGAGGCCGTACTGAATGACTTACTCTTATATATGTATTTGTAAAACAAAACATTACGGTATTACACTTTATCAGTTTCTGAACCTTATTACTAGATACATCATCCTAACAATAATAGGCATCAAGTAAACATGCAGCTGCTTATTATGTAATTTTTTCATCTTCAGCCCAAGAAAATGCTTGTGCTTTTTCTTATTTGAAGATCTGGGTGTTAGAAATTGGTCCAGAGGTCATTTATTAAGAGTTCTTCTTAATAATAATCATGTCATTTAATGGTACATAATCCAAACAGAATTCCCTTAGATACATACACAAAAAAACAAACATTTCTACGAGAACTGATAAAACTTTTGTATTGTACCTGACTTTAGTAGTCCCTGCAGATAAAATTTAAAGCAAAAGTATTCACTAATTTATATTATTATGTATGAAAAGGAAGATAGGATATAATGTAATACGCTATCCAATTTCTTGTGAATCCATGCTTTTGTGTAATTATTACGTCAAAAATCAAATTATTGTACTGAAATCTGATAAGAACTTGGCTTTTTTTGAGCCAGTAATAGGTTTCTTTCTAATTCTTTTTATTTTTTAATATCCAGCAGTACAGCACTCCCTCACCTTTCACAGGAGTTACGTTCTCCAAAACCCCGATGCGCGAATTGTGGGAAAAGTGGGGTTAGGAGATTCAAAGACACGTGAAACATGATATTTTTATCATTAATTATTAATAAACATTAAAACAATAGTGTTGTTTGTTGGGATGACGTCAGCGTTCCTGGCTGAAAACTGAGTATGTTAGAACAAGTCATTTCTAATTATTACGATAAATACAGTCAAAATATATCATGTATCTATGTTGGTACTGGTTGGTATCACGATAAGTCTTCCACGAATAAGCAAAACTGCAATGCACAAACCCGTGAACGAGGAGGGTTTGTAATTCAACTAAAGGTCACTTGACCTCACGTCGAATTGGCGAGAAATCGGTTTCGAACTGTTTTACACCACGAATCATGGGGCGCAAACACACGATAGCATGGAAAGATCCTGCCTCTCTGTTCGTTGTTTTCACCTCTAGAACTACTGAACGGATTTCCGCTAAACTTCATATTGAGGATGTACACCAAAAGTTATTGGTCAGGTTTCATTTTTATTTATATGGGTGTAATACATCAATAATCAAACACTAAAATTTGCTCACCCTACAAACATTTACTACACAATATATAAAATAGACCTGTTTAGGAGCCACGAAAACATTTCCTATATAATGCATATTCAAGGTCGTAGAACGGAGACATTTCGAACGCCTCAACTGTAAATACTTTGAAATTTTAGTGCGTGTCGCCAGATTAATTTCCGGATATCTATTACCTTTATTCTACCTTTGGGAAATTACGCTTAGTCTGTAAGTTAGCCCCTTGTTTTATGTAGATGTGAAGCACTTTTACTTAGAAGGAAATAACATACATCGAGAGAATTTGATGGAAAATGTGCTGAGATTACTTGACCTAATAGATAATTAACTTCAATACTGCAGTTTAATCTTAATCTGAAATTGATAGAGTGACCACATCGAAGACAATAAGATCTGGAGGACGAACAGGAAGGAAGAAAAAGGAAATGTTGGGTAAGTTTTTAAAAAAAAACTTTAAAATTGATAGAGTGACCACATCGAAGACAATAAGATCTGGAGGACGAACAGGAGACCAACGCATAAATGGAATAATATTAAAATATTTATTTCAGAAACATGGTGTGAAAATGATGAAATTAAGTTGTGGGCTATTGTTAAAATAATTAAAATTATGATTTAATAGAAGCTAGGAAGTCCTTGAACAGATGGATCTGTCTGGTTTAGGAAGTTTAAGCAGTCGGGAAAACTGGGTTCCGGAACAGGTTTATGTAAGGAGTTACGAGATTTTTATCCATATTGTAATATCAATGTGTGTACTTACGTGCGATTATAAAATGCAGAGACCGTATTATATCCATCCACTTCATGATGGGAAGAAAAAGTGAATGAGCTAGCCGAAAGCGGAAGTTTGCATCGGAGTTCTGCCACAATTTCCTGTCTTGACTGATTGTACATTATCACAGGAAAAGAATTATCTACAGACTGCAGGGGTCGTGTAATATGAGGGGAAGTAAGAGTCGATTTTCGATTAAATATATGACGGGGGTCTATTAATGAAATCGACTGCAACAAAGTAAAGATTAGGAACAGCGTAATAATTCTGGCGGCTAGTTCACTCTGTTTTTACGTCTGTATTTTAAAATTGTGAAAGTTAAATTTTGATTCTCTTATAAGTTCATAAAACGGATCGAACGAGCAAAAATGTTAAATATACAATGTTATGAAAACGATTTCAACGGTTCTCAGTTAGACTATAAAATGAATCCGTATTAACATCTTTTTTTAACGAAAGGTGGAATTTTAACACCTTCATACGTATGTGCTGTGTTACATGACAAGTAATTCCGTGAACTACACATCCAATCTTGTTTACCTTACGTGAATGTTTCTTAGACTCCTTCTGCAAGCTGATAGGATATCTATACAACCTACTTCGATTACTAGAGTCACTTAGCCTAATTTTTATTAGATACAGATACAGTCTATTAATTTAGAAGTATAAGTTCATCAACAGAGATATGTATGAGTAAACAAGAAATTTAAATTGCATGCTATTGGTGGGTAACAATATCATTTTAAGGGAAAGCCTGTTGTGTAGGTTCATTCAAATGTAGCAGGCTTCAACTTGAGTTTTTAAGTTTAGCAACTGATCGCGGTATTCAATATATTCACAGCTAACCTCCTTACCTGGAGGCCGTCCCTCCATCCGCAACCCGAGGACGCGCCATGCGGTGATACGAAGGGACCCCCGCCATACATGTAAGATGAGTGAACTGCCGCGCCATATATTAGCGAGGGCACGAACTATTGTTAAGATTAATTGAATTGCCGCGCCATATAGTGGCGAGTACATGAACTAATGTAAAGATAAATGAACAGCTGCGCCATATACAGTGTGTTCAAAAAGTCACGCAACCTTATGGAGAAACTATTTATTTCACAAAGTGCTGGAAGTGGCCGCCGTTCTGTGTTTCACACAAGTGGACACGGTTAATCATGTTCTTGAAGACCCTTTGCAATGGATCGACACAATTCTGAATGTTCGCTTGCAATTCCTGAATGCTGTGCGGATGAGTTGAGTAGGCGACATCCTTCAGGTACAACCACAAGAAAAAGTTGGGAGGGGGGTGTTACATCCGGAGATCGCGCTGGCCACAACCCCCTTGAGATCAGTCGGTCTGGAAAACACTTTTCCAGGTAAGCCATAGCGTTTCTGGCTGCATGGGCTGTGGCATTGTCCTGTTGAAGCCACGTGATCTGCTTCTTATCTGCCGATAACGTGTTGACAAATTATTGCAACATCGTAATGTACCGGTCACTGTTCACTGTGTGTTGAAAGAATGTCATGAAGATGCGACTACGTGACATGCTACACCAGACACTAAGTTTCTGTGAGTGCAGAGGCGACTCCTGCAGCTCATGTGGGTTTTTCGCGGCCCATAGTCGAGAATTCTGGGCATTGACGTACCCATCGAGAAGGAAACACGTCTCGTCGTAGCCGCATGATGGAGGATTTGTTTGGAGCAACTGTTCCGTATTTTTCTGAGAAGGCCTCCTGCGTCCTGGCATAACTGCTGGACCGGATGTACTGCGTGACAATAAATATACACTGCTGCAACGTGTACCCCATGGCTACTCAGTGTTCTTCACCACCTGGACAAAAAAAATACATGTGTTGAACAACATGCGTTCCCCCATAAGGTTGCGTGACTTTTTGAACAAACTGTATTAGCGAGGGCATGTAGTAATGCAGATAAGTGGACTACCGCGCCATCTGTTAGGAAAAACTTGGAGAGCGAGAGAGTTAATACCTGCCTGCGGACTAAAACAATGGGGACATCTCTGCGACACACGTGCTTGTTTAATTGATGCAGTGCAACTTTGGTGTGTATAATGGTTGAGTGCTGTTTTTAGGGCTGATCCATGTTTGAGTGTGTGATATATGATACAGGAACTAAGGTGAGCTGTTCGTGACGAGTTACTTGGAGTAATATTATAAGAAAGTTTACTCATTAAGGGCTATTGATTGTAAAGAGACCTCAAGATATCATTGTGACTTATTAATACCTTTCCCATGAGGAGCAGTAGTTGTTAAAATCCTAAATCTTAAGTTTGCAGCCGGATTTTACAAGGACACTCCATTTGAATTTCAGATTGGTATATCAACAAGAAATCAACGATCTCAATCTCAGGTCAACCAACCATAACATATAGACTGTATCCTGGATCAGTGGCCATACCAAACATTGTTTTTGTTAACACTGTATTACCTGATTATTCAGGGGTGGCATACCTTGTATTTGAAGTCAACTAAACTCACCAACACAAAATATCATTTTTAAAACTCAAAATGAGTCTCCTTAAGGACCTTGCTCTCAGGATTATGGGAAATCATGTGGTAAAGAAATATTCCGAACCAATAATGACACATCAACAAGCAAGAGAGATAGGATGACAGTTGAGGGATCTAAACAAGTATGGAGTCAGACTTGCTCTAGGAAATTCCCTTCAACTTCAAAATCTGATACTCCCACCTGCTCTTCAAAAATACAATAAGAATAATACATTTGAAATAGCCCTTAGGATTCAACTGTGCATAGTCCTTGGTTGTGTTGAATCCTCATACACATCTTTCAGTTCCGCATATCATTTAATATGTGAATTCTTCCTTCATTTTCTGAGGACTGAAACAGATACATTAGAAGGTTCAGCTTTAACCGTCTTAAATGAATGCACGAACAATTTGAAACATTATCAGCTCAGTGAAATGGAGTTATATTCAATGGAAGCTCTTCAAGTTTGTTTGAGTTTAGTCCCAAACTTTAGTCTAGGAGGAATCATCAAAATTGATCCAGGAGCTGATTTAACCAATCCAGCTATCCAGCAGAACTTGCGAAGTCAGGTGAGGGAGCTCAATGCATTACCATATCAACCCTCTATTGCATTGTTCAATTTGATTGTCAAATCTTGTCTTTATTATAACAGCTTGAAATCAGACCTTGCTAGATTAATATTCACCTTTGGGATGGGATTCGCAAGGAGTCGCAGGATGACAGAAAGGGCTTGGACAACAAGATGGACAGCTCTAGTTAATAGATATCCAGCTGAGTCGCAATTCTCATTTCTTGCTGAAGATGCTCGAAACCTGTCAGATTTAATTCAAATCCTTGCCCGTGATGGATTAGATCTTCCAAAGTTAGTTGCAGAATATTTGGGTTATGTAGAAAAATTCTTCCCTGAGGATCCCATAATGAAAAAATTGGTTGACCAAGCCGCCCATAAAGGAATGACTGTTCCAGTAGCAATTACAAAAGCATTGTCTTCTTATCCGACCTTTGGATGGATGCACTTGTTAGCTACAAATGCTGTACTTCAAAGTGAGGTCGAGTACCTGATGAAATATTTTCATCGGATCAAAGGGGATGTTTATGCGGGCATAAAATATCCTGGAATTGCCAACAATGTCAAGAACCGTGCATACCTTTGTGTCAAACTGCAAATTGAGATTGCAGGAGATGAACAACTTAAGAAATACAATGGGATTGGAGGTCTGAACAACAAAACACAAATTCCATTAAGGATTCTTCTAGATAAACTGGTAGCTGAGTATAAGAAAACCATTCTTTATGAAGAGACTCGGAGACCATCCTTAACAGTGTTAACTAAATACAAAGACCAATCTACCTCAACTAAAGCAATGAAGGAACTTCTTTCTCAGAATCTTTTGCCAAATGATACTGAAGAAGATGAAGATGAGGTTGATGCAGGAGGGATTGGAGGTGTGTTCAAAGAGCAGCCTTTCAATGGATCGACACAATTCTGAATGTTCGCTTGCAATTCCTGAATGCTGTGCGGATGAGTTGAGTAGGCGACATCCTTCAGGTACAACCACAAGAAAAAGTTGGGAGGGGGGTGTTACATCCGGAGATCGCGCTGGCCACAACCCCCTTGAGATCAGTCGGTCTGGAAAACACTTTTCCAGGTAAGCCATAGCGTTTCTGGCTGCATGGGCTGTGGCATTGTCCTGTTGAAGCCACGTGATCTGCTTCTTATCTGCCGATAACGTGTTGACAAATTATTGCAACATCGTAATGTACCGGTCACTGTTCACTGTGTGTTGAAAGAATGTCATGAAGATGCGACTACGTGACATGCTACACCAGACACTAAGTTTCTGTGAGTGCAGAGGCGACTCCTGCAGCTCATGTGGGTTTTTCGCGGCCCATAGTCGAGAATTCTGGGCATTGACGTACCCATCGAGAAGGAAACACGTCTCGTCGTAGCCGCATGATGGAGGATTTGTTTGGAGCAACTGTTCCGTATTTTTCTGAGAAGGCCTCCTGCGTCCTGGCATAACTGCTGGACCGGATGTACTGCGTGACAATAAATATACACTGCTGCAACGTGTACCCCATGGCTACTCAGTGTTCTTCACCACCTGGACAAAAAAAATACATGTGTTGAACAACATGCGTTCCCCCATAAGGTTGCGTGACTTTTTGAACAAACTGTATTAGCGAGGGCATGTAGTAATGCAGATAAGTGGACTACCGCGCCATCTGTTAGGAAAAACTTGGAGAGCGAGAGAGTTAATACCTGCCTGCGGACTAAAACAATGGGGACATCTCTGCGACACACGTGCTTGTTTAATTGATGCAGTGCAACTTTGGTGTGTATAATGGTTGAGTGCTGTTTTTAGGGCTGATCCATGTTTGAGTGTGTGATATATGATACAGGAACTAAGGTGAGCTGTTCGTGACGAGTTACTTGGAGTAATATTATAAGAAAGTTTACTCATTAAGGGCTATTGATTGTAAAGAGACCTCAAGATATCATTGTGACTTATTAATACCTTTCCCATGAGGAGCAGTAGTTGTTAAAATCCTAAATCTTAAGTTTGCAGCCGGATTTTACAAGGACACTCCATTTGAATTTCAGATTGGTATATCAACAAGAAATCAACGATCTCAATCTCAGGTCAACCAACCATAACATATAGACTGTATCCTGGATCAGTGGCCATACCAAACATTGTTTTTGTTAACACTGTATTACCTGATTATTCAGGGGTGGCATACCTTGTATTTGAAGTCAACTAAACTCACCAACACAAAATATCATTTTTAAAACTCAAAATGAGTCTCCTTAAGGACCTTGCTCTCAGGATTATGGGAAATCATGTGGTAAAGAAATATTCCGAACCAATAATGACACATCAACAAGCAAGAGAGATAGGATGACAGTTGAGGGATCTAAACAAGTATGGAGTCAGACTTGCTCTAGGAAATTCCCTTCAACTTCAAAATCTGATACTCCCACCTGCTCTTCAAAAATACAATAAGAATAATACATTTGAAATAGCCCTTAGGATTCAACTGTGCATAGTCCTTGGTTGTGTTGAATCCTCATACACATCTTTCAGTTCCGCATATCATTTAATATGTGAATTCTTCCTTCATTTTCTGAGGACTGAAACAGATACATTAGAAGGTTCAGCTTTAACCGTCTTAAATGAATGCACGAACAATTTGAAACATTATCAGCTCAGTGAAATGGAGTTATATTCAATGGAAGCTCTTCAAGTTTGTTTGAGTTTAGTCCCAAACTTTAGTCTAGGAGGAATCATCAAAATTGATCCAGGAGCTGATTTAACCAATCCAGCTATCCAGCAGAACTTGCGAAGTCAGGTGAGGGAGCTCAATGCATTACCATATCAACCCTCTATTGCATTGTTCAATTTGATTGTCAAATCTTGTCTTTATTATAACAGCTTGAAATCAGACCTTGCTAGATTAATATTCACCTTTGGGATGGGATTCGCAAGGAGTCGCAGGATGACAGAAAGGGCTTGGACAACAAGATGGACAGCTCTAGTTAATAGATATCCAGCTGAGTCGCAATTCTCATTTCTTGCTGAAGATGCTCGAAACCTGTCAGATTTAATTCAAATCCTTGCCCGTGATGGATTAGATCTTCCAAAGTTAGTTGCAGAATATTTGGGTTATGTAGAAAAATTCTTCCCTGAGGATCCCATAATGAAAAAATTGGTTGACCAAGCCGCCCATAAAGGAATGACTGTTCCAGTAGCAATTACAAAAGCATTGTCTTCTTATCCGACCTTTGGATGGATGCACTTGTTAGCTACAAATGCTGTACTTCAAAGTGAGGTCGAGTACCTGATGAAATATTTTCATCGGATCAAAGGGGATGTTTATGCGGGCATAAAATATCCTGGAATTGCCAACAATGTCAAGAACCGTGCATACCTTTGTGTCAAACTGCAAATTGAGATTGCAGGAGATGAACAACTTAAGAAATACAATGGGATTGGAGGTCTGAACAACAAAACACAAATTCCATTAAGGATTCTTCTAGATAAACTGGTAGCTGAGTATAAGAAAACCATTCTTTATGAAGAGACTCGGAGACCATCCTTAACAGTGTTAACTAAATACAAAGACCAATCTACCTCAACTAAAGCAATGAAGGAACTTCTTTCTCAGAATCTTTTGCCAAATGATACTGAAGAAGATGAAGATGAGGTTGATGCAGGAGGGATTGGAGGTGTGTTCAAAGAGCAGCCTTTATCTAGTGAAGATAGCGGAAGTGATCCTGGTGCAGGCTCCCATCACAGGAAATCAAAAAGGAAATTTTCACCTCCTCCTAAGAAAAAATCATGCAGTCCAATACAAAGACCAATCTACCTCAACTAAAGCAATGAAGGAACTTCTTTCTCAGAATCTTTTGCCAAATGATACTGAAGAAGATGAAGATGAGGTTGATGCAGGAGTGATTGGAGCTATGTTCAAAGAGCAGCCTCCATCTAGTGAAGATAGCGGAAGTGATCCTGGTGCAGGCTCCCACCGCAGGAAATCAAAAAGGAAATTTTCACCTCCTAAGAAAAGACCACGCAGTCCATCTCCAAGATCACAGAAATTGGAATCAAGATTTGGGACTCCTCCAAGGATGATTGAGAGAACAACTCATTCACCAACCTTCTCTGTGTCTGGTCTATCTACGCAATCTCAAATTCATCACGTGGGTTTAGATAGAATGAGAGTGAGTACAGCTTCAGAGTCAATTCCTCCTTTTGAACCTCAAGCTGGAACCAGTAAAATACTCACGGAGATTGTGGGTGATGATTACCTTAAGCAGAACCCTCATGAATTGACACACATGGGACCTCTCACTGCTCTTGAATCTCCAACAACTGCTCTTCCTCGAGAGACATGTCAGGAGACCGGTACCAAATCCTCAACTAAAGGGAAGAAATAGTCTAGTTCCTGTAATGTTGACATGTGGATTATATTGTTGGTATTTATCCAAAAATAAATTGTGTAACAGGGTATGTTTTATAGAGTTATAATGAAACTCCTCATAAGAATTAATTTTTGTAATTCAAAGAAGTCATTAAGACATTATTTCCTCATGTTGTATGTTTGTCTAGATTTAAGATTGCTTTTCTTATTCAATTATTAATATTGTTCATTTCTTGTACCAAAACCACATGACCTCAAAAATATTTTAAAAACTTTTAATGAGTTCAGTTCATTCATCAAGTGATGATCCTTTTGAAGTAGCACCTGCTATCTTTCCAATTGATGTTTTCCCTACTGAGGCATCATGCTTCGGACCGGTGATACGGAATGCACGCTGTTTCGAGTCTTGGGGAAAGAAATTTCTCATGAGATTTTCGACCAGTGTATGGGACCGGTACCAACCCAGCATCGTGAGGAAATTGGAGGAGCTACAATGAGTAGCGTAATCTGGTCAGGATTGCCAGCAATGGCTGGGGGTTCGTCGTGCTGACCACACGTCACACTATAGCTGGTTGGATGATCGTTCACCTCTGCTTAGGCATATGAACGTGAGGCCAGCTAGTCGGCTTTGGCTTACATAGGGCTGTTACGCCATGGATTTATTATTTTATTTATTTGTTTTAAATGAATTGCCGTGCCATATGTTGGGAAGGTATAAACTAATGGTCCCGCGAATGTTTTCTGACCCGTTTACCTCCTTGTGTATCCTATAACCCGGATAGAAACCTCAAAAAACTCAGAGCTAGGTGACCTGTTCCGCCCTCTATAGGCAAAGTCACGAACTACTAAGTGAACTGCGGCGCCATATATTAGCGAGAGCATGAACTAATGTAAAGATAAGTGAATTCCCGCGTCATCTGTTGGGAAGGTATAAACTAATGTGCCCGCGAATATTTTCTGACCCGTTTATCTCCTTGGTTATTCTATAACCCGGATAGAAACGTCAAAAAACCCAAGAGCTAGGTGACCTTCTCCGCCCTCTATTGGCAAAGTCACGAACTACTAAGTAAACTGCGGCGCCATATAGTAGCGAGAGCATGAACTAATGTAAAGCTAAGTGAATTGCCGCGCCATCTGTGGGAAAGGTATAAACTAATGTGCCCGCGAATATTTTCTGACCCGTTTATCTCCTTGGTTATTCTATAACCCGGATAGAAACGTCAAAAAACCCAAGAGCTAGGTGACCTTCTCCGCCCTCTATTGGCAAAGTCACGAACTACTAAGTAAACTGCGGCGCCATATAGTAGCGAGAGCATGAACTAATGTAAAGCTAAGTGAATTGCCGCGCCATCTGTGGGAAAGGTATAAACTAATGTGCCCGCGAATATTTTCTGACCCGTTTACCTCCTTGGTTATCCTATAACCCGGATAGAAACATCAAAAAACAAGAGCTAGGTGACCTCCGACCTCTATTGGCAAAGTCATGAACTACTAAGTGAACTGCGGCGCCATATATTAGCGAGAGTATGAACTAATGTAAAGCTAAGTGAATTGCCGCGCCATCTGTTGGGAAGGTATAAACTAATGTGCCCGCGAATATTTTCTGACCCGTTTACCTCCTTGGTTATCCTATAACCCGGATAGAAACATCAAAAAACTCAAGAGCTAGGTGACCTTCTCCCTCTATTGGCAAAGTCATGAACTACTAAGTGAACTGCGGCGCCATATATTAGCGAGAGCATGAACTAATGTAAAGCTAAGTGAATTGCCGCGCCATCTGTTGGGAAGATATAAACTAATGTGCCCGCGAATATTTTCTGATCCGTTTACCTCCTTGGGTATCCTATAACCCGGATAGAAACATCAAAAACTCAGAGCTAGTTGACCTGCTCCGCCCTCTATTGGCAAAGTCATGAACTAACAAGTGAACTGCGGCGCCATATATTAGCGAAGGCATGAACTAATATAAACATAAGTGAATTGCCGCGCTATCTATTGGGGAAGGTATAAACTAATGTGCCCGCGAATATTTTCTGACCCGTGTACCTCCTTGGGTATCCTATAGCCCGGATAGAAACATCAAAATCTCAGAGCTAGATGACCTGCTCCGCCCTCAATTAGCAAAATCGTGAACTAATAAGTGAACTGCTGCGCCATGTATTACCGAAATAATGAACTAATGTAAAGATAAGTGAATTGCCTTGCCATCTGTTGGAGAAGGTATAAACTAATGTGCCTGCGAATATTTTCTGACCCGTTTACCTCCTTGGGTATCATGTAACCCGGATAGACACATCGAAAACTTAAGGTAAAGACATGAACTAGGTGAACTGCCGCGCCATATATTAGAGAGGGTATGGACTAATGTATAGAAAAGGATTGCTGGGCTGCAATAATTCCGATTGCAAAGCGAATATGAATAAAATCTTATGGGTTGCGGAGCCCTGTAGTCTGGTATAAGTTTATATACTTTTCAGATGCCAATACTGTCTTTATCAAATGGGCCCTGGTGATGGAAGTTTGAACCTCTGATACGTTAGTAAGCTTCCACCAGACGGTACTACAATGTAGAAGACGGGCACATTCGTACTCACCGCCCTGAATACGTGGAATCTTAATTTGGATTCAATTCATTCGATTTATTCTTAGATAATGAAGTGATTCTATAGTTCGTTTGCACGTGTGAATTAATCGATAGTTTCATTCCTTTGGTTTAAGTTGGTTATCTATGGTCATGTATATATCTGTGTTATATTATCTGTGATCGTTCCTGTCACTAGGTTAAATAAGTATGACGAATGGAGCGGATTATGTAGGTGGTGGTAATGTGGGAAGTAGTAGACATGAATTTGATATCGTTATTGGAAGAAAGCAGGGCAGATCCAACGTTAGTGACAATAGAAGCAACTGTGGTTACCGGTCTGGAACCAGTAGCCGTGGAAGAATGCCCAGAAAGAAAAGATTAGTAAAGCAGTAAATATAGCCCTTGCACGTGGAAGGGTGTTCTTTAATGTACCCTTTCATAAAATGAATATTGTAAGTTTTAGATCTATTGTATCGTGAACAATTGATACAGAAATATCATGTTTAATTAACACATTCACCGGTAAATTTATCACAATTGGAACAGTTTTGGTAACAGTTGTTTTCGTGTTGCCTTTCAGGAATTTAAGTGTTTTACTTTAGGGTTGTAATGCAATGTAGTCTGGTAGAAGTTTACCTGGGCGCCCTGATTATGGAGCCAGTAAGGGCCACTGAAACATTGGTGAACTACCAGGCTAGACAGTGCTACAAGTACTAAATTAATGTGTGGCCAGTTCAGTATGAACAGATGCAGTATTGCAAACTTGAGTTTGGTCTTCCAAGATTTAGTCTTGAACCATGATTAGAGCTGTTCCTGAGAGTTTGTTAGCTTAATCTGGAAATTGCACCATCTTTTGGATATGCCAGTTATTTTATGGATGTTTGTTATGAAAATTTTACTTCCACCAGTTCTTTCACTATTTTGGAATATTGAAACCAAGTGGTTAGCACTCATGCTTTGTGGTTTGAAAGCCCTGGTTTCATATTGCAGGCAAGAGGCCAGCCATCCCAACTGAGGTGTTTTGCAGTTTTCTTTAATTCATCCAGGCAAATACTGGAATGGTACCTTAAAATATGCCACAGTTGCCTCCTTCCATGTCCTTTGCAATTCACTGTTCATTAATTTTGTCATTAAGTGCTATATACACCGAACTGTTGACAGTAATGTTTAGAAAATCACAAATAAAGAATTCACTTTTTTTGGTGTTTACTCTTTTGACCACCCTATATCATTTTCATGTGTAAAACGATGAAAATAATTTTATCTTTTGTTTTCCTTCAACTATTTTTTCCTTGAGCTGGTAAAAATATTTTCCACACATACTTGTAATGAATAAGTATGTAGAAAATTTTCATATACTTTTCTTATAACTCCTTTAAAAGTAAGAAAAATTTTAATGACAGTGATGTTTCAGAAGTAAACTTATTATAAAATTAGAAGCACATTAAATATGTCATTGAGTTTACAATATTTGTCACACAATCATTGTAAAGGTTTAAAGATTAAATTCGTGTACTCTTTGCATCGACGTGATCCAGTAGCCATACTTCATTTCTGTAATTGATATCTCCCCGTCATTGTGGATATTTGAAAACAGAAGTGTATCTGTGCCAATGGGGATTGGTTTCAGCATGTGTTGTAACCTATGTAAGTAAACTTCACTCTGTAGTTTCTGAAATCTCATTGCTGCCGCTAACCAACTAGGAAAGATGGAAACCAATGCAGTGCCCTTACATCTGAAAGGCCATGCCCTGGCGTAGCTACCAACAAATCTCCCAGCAATTCTGAGTCTTTTGTACCATTACTCTTTACTTTGTGGAGCCGAGTCCTTCGTGAGAAGCTAACAGTCGCTCGACCACTCAAGAATTCTCAACATATGGAACCTGAAGATTCATTACCATGTTCACAAGAGCCCACCTTTGGTCTCTGTCCTGAGCCAGATGAATCCAATCCATACCACCCCATCCTATTTCTCTAAGATCCATTTTAATAATATGCTCCCACCTATGTCTAGGTCTTCCTAGTGGTCACTTTTCTTCTGGTTTGCCCACCAAAACCTTGTAAGCATTCCTCTTCTCTCCCTGCAGGCTACATGCCCTGCCCATCTCATCCTCCTTGGCGTGATGAGTCTAATTATATTTGGTGAGGAGTACAACTTATGAAGCTGATGTGTGTCTTAGTTTTTACACCCAATCTCTGTTCACTCTTGATTGTTTGAGGACAATTTTTTTCTTAGGTTGAAGAATTGCGGTCTGTTGATAACCTGTATGTTGTGATGAAAATGGTTCCCAGTCTTCACCTATCTTGCATTGATTTTGTAAGTTGTCATTATTGTTCTCACTTTCTTAGTACAGTGAATTCTATAATGAGAATAATGGTGGATATAGAAATTAATAAAAGTTGATCATAACAAAGAAAATGCATACATGGTAAAAATATATAAATTTAGCCATAACCATGTATTTGGTTTGCCAACTTCAGAAATATGTGATGAGTGGTGACAAAGTTGTTAAAAATTTATGTTGGTGTTAATGGCTACAAAATTATGGTTAATATCAGCTTGATTTCTTGCTAATATATATTGAAATTTTGATATGCTTTGAAGTCATATCTTTATATAAAAACTCTTTATACATTTCTCTATGGAAATGTTAATGTGCTTTATTTACTTAGGAAGAGGCCATATCAGCTGTTAAGAGTGCAGAGTTTGTTAGTAATAAGATGATATATTTAATACTAAGAGTTTATTGGTGTGATATTATTGTTCTGAATGTGCACTAGTTTAGGACAAATGTGATGATATAAAGGACAGTAGATTTCATGAGGAACCAGAACATACATTGATCATTTCCCTAAGTACATGAAAATTTTATTGAAAAATTTCAGTGTAAACTAAAGATATTTTCAGACTGACAATTGGGAATGAGAGTTTACATGAAATTATCAATGATAATTTGATTGGAGTAGTAAACTTTGCCATATCATTATATCTTACCATCAACAAACCTTTAAAAACCATTACAAATTATGTATTTAAATGTGTTCTGTGTGTAATGTGTTTATACATATACATCTCCAGTTTTTGTATGTATTATGATGTGTATCAGTTTGTTGAATTAGGTTTAAAATAATTTGTCAAAGTAATATTAAATAATATATATGCATTTGCTCATTGCTATTGATGAAGAAAGTGATTAGTATTTATTGGGTATGGTGCTTGTGACAGGTATAAACACTATTCTTGAGATAATTGTTGTGCCATGTAGTCTGGTAGATGTCAAAGTGTTAATTACAAGTGGCCTATCAAATGAATTCCCCACGTAAGAGCTTTTGACTGACACAAGAATGAGCTGTCTATCTTAATTAGAACCAGAGTTGTGAGCATTTTAGTGATTTGACTTGGAATAACTCATTCATTGTTAAATATAGTAATCCTTTAGTTTATACATTATTAAATAATCAAGAAACATTTATATTCTGTTATCCATTCCAGGATCATGACATTAATATCTTACAAAGACAGCTGGAACATGGTGATATAAAGAAATCCCTTGCATTATGGTGCGAGAGAAATAAATTCCAGGGCATCGTGTATCCAACTGAAGATGTGTATAAGGTGGCTAAATGTGATGAACTTGAAATTAAAAGATTATCTAAAGCAATGGCTGAAACTCAAATTGGACACAAAAAATACCATACTGTTGAAATTTGTGATGAAAGTTATGAAAATGAAACATGTTCAGTAGTAACTGATAATAAAGATGAAAGATCAAGGTTTAATGTTGCTGTACTGGAAGCATACCATGAAACTGATTCAAGAAAACCAGAAGAAAAAGTACTGAAATTCCGTGTGACTTGCATTCGCAATGGAAAACACTGTTTTGGCTCCCAAGATGCAGCATACCATGTAGGGGGAAGAATTCAAGACATGTTTCATTGGATTGTTGATCTTAATTTATATGACCTTGAAATTGTGATGAACATAAGAGAAGGTAAAGTCAAGACTATACATGCATGCATGCAGGCTACATATTTTCCAAATGTTCTCATGTAATTTATAGTAGGATTTTTGAAATATATAATTTTTATTTTTGGAACTTCTGCCTGTAATTTATCCCATTAGCAATAGAATTAATCATATATTTATTTATGTCATTTCATCTCATAGAATTATAACACTGACTATTGATAATTTGGCATGAATTACATAGTTCAGTTTATCCTGAAATTTATTCCAAAGACCTTTTAAATATAAAGCAGAATGTACTGGTAATAACAAAAACTGAAGCTGGAAATAATATTACAGAGTGTTCCTGAATGATGTGTCTTTTTTTCAGAGTGACTTGGAGACGCTGAGTCAGTAAGTCTTGGCCAAATCTGGGCCTAGAAATGCTTTGTTACAGAATTACAGCTGTCTCATTCTCCAAGACTTGTAAACAAAGAAAGGCGTTATAATCTCTATATAGCGTGGTGAACTCTTACAATCAGCAGTAAGTACTTTAACATACCGTAATTGTCATGGATACAGGCATGATCACTAAGTTGGCACTACTCTCACATATGAACTTAAGCGTACCTTTTCTTCAATACAACCTCCACGTAATGTAGTGCATCATCTAGCCATTCTTTAAGTTCTTTCAAAGCCAGAATTAGATTGGATTTAGGTCTAGTAATCGTGACACCCTGGCTGTAGGGTCCTTCGGACCATGACTGATATAATGAAATCTTATAAATTACAGCATCTCATGTAAAAACACTGAAGGGGAAGCTGTACCTCCATAACAAAGCATTTCAAGACAAAATTTACTGAGATTTTTTCCTTAGGAAAGGGACTGATGTTGACTTTGCTTGTTGGTTGGAACATAAAGTTTTATCACCATCTTTATAAAAGCTTCCCATTGGACCCAAACCAGTACCAGTTTAATTCATTTCACAACTTTGCAAAAATCAGCATGAGTAATCTTGGGTAATCAGAGAATGGTTAATATATTTGACATTTGTTTGCTGTGTGAATTCGTATGTCTTATCGTTTAAAAACTTAAAATCATTTTTCCTTCCCAGATTCAATGTATTATGGGATTGCGTTGACAAAAGAATCAAAGCATCATCGAAACATAAACTTCTTTGGTCCTACAACTCTGCGAGCTACCATCTGTTACAACTTGTTACGTCTTGCCCAGCCGAAAGTTGGTGATATCATCATTGATCCTATGTGTGGTGGTGGATCCATCCCCATTGAGGTATGATGGTTGCTTGTGATGTTGCATTGAATGTTGGCGTTCTTCACGTGCACTTAGAAATGTAAATTGTATGTGTGTAGATTACTAATAAAAATGTAAGTTAGCATCATAAACATATGATGAATAGTATTATGCTAAGTGTTGTTTTGAAACTTAAATGTTGAGTTACTTTAATACCTAGTGGGTTTTTGCAATATCATGTCACATGCATGATGAGAAATATCTGTAATAATTTCTGCTTTTGTCTCACACTTAAAATTTAGAATATTTTTAGTGGATGTAAGCATTTACTACAATGCAGGTCATTGTATAATCGAAAGCATTAGCAATGTAGTTTACAGTGTTACCATCTGTTATCAAAAATTTTTGCACAGCCCCTCTTCAGTGTCATTCAAGCAGGTTTTATTTTCTCATTTCTTGCCGTTATTTAATCAAGTATCACGCCATATGACATTGTAGTGAATTTAACCTTTCGTGACAAAGAATTCAAAGTGATGACAGACCGGAAAGTTACTTTTGCCACCAGATTATAGTATAGTAGAAATTGGCCAATGTGCCAGAGGTGCTTACTGCCTCCATCATCAGGTTGAGTCACGGTGGTGGAGGTAGTAACCATTTCTGAAGCACTGGTCAATTTCTTCCAAGTCACATGGTGAAACATCCCAGAAGGCGTCCGTCTTCATATCACCATTGGTTTTGTCATTTCATACATGAAGGGGTTCATGTGTTGGATTGTCTTTTGTCCCCCCCATCTTGTTATATTGGTGTTACCAAAGTTTAGGAACACTGTTGTAATTATGATTGTATTTTAAGTGGAATATTATGTAGAATACAAAAGAATTTTAGGCCTTGTATACAATCATGTTGATGCTGGTGTTAGTTTATGTATTTTTTTTATAAAATTATTGTTTCCCATGGTTACGTAATTTGCAGTTAATTCTAAGAACAGTAATTTGCAGGTTTCGTTATGTGTATGTTAAATATTTTGTATCATTTCAGGGATCATTAGCCTTTCAAAATTCTTACTTTATCTGTGGTGATATACATGAAAAGGCTGTCAACCGTACACAGTCCAACTTAAATCATCTTAATTGTGATGTTCAGAGAAATCACGTGGATGTTTTTCACTGTGATGCTACCCGTCTTCTTCTCCAAGATTCGTCAGTGGATATTTTTATAACAGACCTGGTTAGTGGTACAAATGTAACTGTTACAGTGATGACGGTACTAGTCAGTATATTGAGTATATTGTATGTGTGTAGATTACTAATAAAAATGTAAGTTAGCATCATAAACATATGATGAATAGTATTATGCTAAGTGTTGTTTTGAAACTTAAATGTTGAGTTACTTTAATACCTAGTGGGTTTTTGCAATATCATGTCACATGCATGATGAGAAATATCTGTAATAATTTCTGCTTTTGTCTCACACTTAAAATTTAGAATATTTTTAGTGGATGTAAGCATTTACTACAATGCAGGTCATTGTATAATCGAAAGCATTAGCAATGTAGTTTACAGTGTTACCATCTGTTATCAAAAATTTTTGCACAGCCCCTCTTCAGTGTCATTCAAGCAGGTTTTATTTTCTCATTTCTTGCCGTTATTTAATCAAGTATCACGCCATATGACATTGTAGTGAATTTAACCTTTCGTGACAAAGAATTCAAAGTGATGACAGACCGGAAAGTTACTTTTGCCACCAGATTATAGTATAGTAGAAATTGGCCAATGTGCCAGAGGTGCTTACTGCCTCCATCATCAGGTTGAGTCACGGTGGTGGAGGTAGTAACCATTTCTGAAGCACTGGTCAATTTCTTCCAAGTCACATGGTGAAACATCCCAGAAGGCGTCCGTCTTCATATCACCATTGGTTTTGTCATTTCATACATGAAGGGGTTCATGTGTTGGATTGTCTTTTGTCCCCCCCATCTTGTTATATTGGTGTTACCAAAGTTTAGGAACACTGTTGTAATTATGATTGTATTTTAAGTGGAATATTATGTAGAATACAAAAGAATTTTAGGCCTTGTATACAATCATGTTGATGCTGGTGTTAGTTTATGTATTTTTTTTATAAAATTATTGTTTCCCATGGTTACGTAATTTGCAGTTAATTCTAAGAACAGTAATTTGCAGGTTTCGTTATGTGTATGTTAAATATTTTGTATCATTTCAGGGATCATTAGCCTTTCAAAATTCTTACTTTATCTGTGGTGATATACATGAAAAGGCTGTCAACCGTACACAGTCCAACTTAAATCATCTTAATTGTGATGTTCAGAGAAATCACGTGGATGTTTTTCACTGTGATGCTACCCGTCTTCTTCTCCAAGATTCGTCAGTGGATATTTTTATAACAGACCTGGTTAGTGGTACAAATGTAACTGTTACAGTGATGACGGTACTAGTCAGTATATTGAGTATTATACAGGGTGAGTTAGAAGTATGTTTACAAACTTCTTGTGCGTGTTCCAGGATCAAAAATAAGAAAAAATGTTCCTATGAACATGGGGTCGTGAATGTTTCATTTTTGAAATAATAGCCAAAAATAAGTTTCAATGAATTGACTTTATATCAAAGTGAATCCATCTTATCATTTGCATTTGTTATTAAACTAAGCAGTTTGTACTTTGTGTCGTGTAATTAGGTATGGTACATATTCAGAACATTTAAAGTACAGTAGTCTTCTCGGTTTTTCTGTACAACACTTTTGACGCACGCTGTTCACTGACTGTTCACTTGAACAAGTTTTGATCACAGTGTAGTTTGAAAAATGTTCAAGTGAACAGAGTGTGGAAAGCGGAAAAGTGACCTGCAGAGAAACAAAGAATTTAACACAACAAACAGGGATGCTACGCTACAGACTTACAGTAGTTTTATTGACAGATTTTACATATTTCATTAGAATTATAAATTAACGATGTTTATACTTTAAAATATTGGGTATGGGAAGACTATTCACCACTGAGTGCGTTTCTTTATCACTACTTGTATTATTAGATAATGTTTTACTAAATAAATGTAAAGTAAAACCTGACTTGAACACTTTCAGCCATTTGGGAAACGGAGTGGGACTGTGTTCGACAATCGAATACTGTATAAGAAGGTGCTTTTGGAACTCGCGAGAGTTGTTCGTTGTAAAACTGGGCGAGCCATCCTTCTAACATATGATAGAAAGAGCATGACCATGGTGAGTTGATATTAGCGTTAGGGTTGTAAATTAAAAATAAGTACTTTAAAGGAAAAAGATTTTGTTGAAACAATTCCATGAAAATATTTTATTACCAAAGGGGTTTTGAAGCAGTTAAGTTTGAATACCTCTGCTATAAGCAATCGTCTTTGTAATGTTTTATGGTGGGCTGTTGTATTGTTCCTGTACTTTAAACTGGAGAAAGAAACATTGCTCATTAAGAATTTTCTGTAATGTAATTAAATTATCCAGGGGACACTTTTAACAGCTTTATGATATATTTGTGAAAATCTGATTACTGAAATTACATATCACTGGTAGAAGCAGTAATGCATTTGTTGTAAGGTATGAACAAAGCGTAAATGGTTCATATTAATGAAGATTTTAGGTATTGGGAACATTTCCTTAGTTTCAGATTATGACATGAAAATAAATTCTTCTGACATTTATGTTTACAATTCTAGGCACTCATATTTGCTGCTGGTCTTTGGAAACTTGCAAAGAAACTGAAGATAAACATAGGTGGCTTAGAAGCGGGTGTGTATGTTTTGTGGCGTCTCAAAGCCTCTGCAGCAACATTCATGCCACGAGCTCCGAAGAAGAGACATCGCAAGCAAGTAAGAGAAAATATTGTCTTTGATAAAAAGTTGAATTTGTGCTACATAACAGTACTTTTCTTCTTCTTTATAAAAATAATGTTTTGTTTAATAGTTTAATTTTATTGTCGGTATTTTTGATGACAATACACTGAAATTATTTAGGAACTTCACAGGAAAAATATTTTTATTTGGACATCTTATTTACTCTTACGCTACTTTGTAACAAAGATAATATGGCGAAAACTGTGGCAAAGAAAACCATGGATCCTGGTAGGCTGTCAACTCTGTATAGTGTTACAATGGTGTACCAGCCATACTAACACTGCATTTGTTTCATTGTTTAACTTCTTGATGCAGTCATATACTGAACAGTGACATATACATATGGCACTGAAAAATTCTGGAATTAGTAATTGTGAATAACAAGAGTCTCGTCCTTACTCTAGTGATTGTGTGACATATTCCACAGTATTTAAATGACCCAAAGGTAAACTCTGTCGCCTTCAGTGGACTAGTGGTTAGTATGCTCACCAGTGGATCCATGGTTCGCAGATTCAAACCCGGCCGAGGTCGATGGATTTTTAAGGGTGATAGAAATCCGTAGTACAACTTCCTTTGGAGGGGAAGTAAAGCCGGTGGTCACATGTCGTAGCTTTACTGCATGTAAAAGAACCTTATGAGCATGAACGATGTGTTTCGTAAAGCAAAATTCAGCAGCCATTTCTCACCAAAGTCTCTCCTGATTCACTACTAGATGGTTCTGGCAGTTAAATCAGGATTGAGTAGAAATTGTGCAGAGGCAGTGGGCTTGTCACTCGCTACTCATAAATGCACACTTCAAAGACAGAAACATCTCACATGGGAGGAGACCAAGGCTTGATTTCGGGCTGTTGCGCCATAGAAGTAGAAGAAAGGTAAACTCTAAACTTACATAAAATGTGTACCCCCTTTTACAGATCCTTGGGCATGGACCCCTGAATGTTTTGGATGAAAAGGCAGGAGAAACATAGAAGCAAGACCATTAAATGGATACATGTTTTATGATTCCATTTTGGCTTCAGATAGCGATGGAAAAAGGAATATTGGAAAACTATCAATATGACACTGTGATCCCTGAGGGTGAAACAGATCATAGTTGTCGGACTTGGCCCAGTTCTAGGGCCCAGGGTTTTACTGGTGCTAATGATAACATTGACATTAATCACAACAATAATATTGTTACTTTTGTTGCTATGGCTTCTGAAGTAGCAGAAGATGATGCTGTCCCAAGGACAAGTATTGTTACGGCGATGGTAATTTAAATATTTCATGGAAGGTGAGTAATCACATCTCATGTAGGATTTGAGGTTTTCACGGCGGTGAGTCTGAAGATGGCTGTCTTCTGGGTTGTTGCGCTGTGTAGTCTGGTAGAAGTTTATCGACATTTCATAGGTCCTTGCTGCCTCCATCTTCATTGCCCTGATGACCAGACTACACTGCGCAACAACCCAGAAGACAGCCATCTTCAAACACAGCCCAGCCTGCGAGTCCATGGAAGGTGGAGCTTACCTGATTGTCCTGAAAATCCTTATCTGCCAATAAATTACATTTTAAAATTTTATTTATGAATCATTTCTGGCGAACATAAGGGACCAAGCTAATTTCTTTCTGTACAATTTGATCCTTCTAAACCTATGTAAGTAGAACTGAAATTAAGATGGCTGCCTTCTGGGTTGCAGCGCCATGTAGTCTGATTGAAGTTCACCATTGTTTCAGAGATACTTGCTGCCTCCATCATTATGGTGATGACTTCATGATGGAGGTGGTAAGGACCTCTGAAATGGTATACAGACCCTAATATTAACCATCCTTGTTTATTCTTCTTTTGTTATATCCAATTTGCTGCCACCTGCCTGTAAATCTCTTAAGTATGGCGTGCCCCAATAGTCACCCTCTAATGAATATATTATTGCTGCTGTAGTAAATTTAATCTTATATGTGTCATGCCTGTACATACTCCAGAATGGATTAGCGTTTATCATCCGTGTACCACACTGTAAGTTTATTCCAGGGTAACATGTGGCGCTAGCGTACCATTAAAGTAGTCCTTTATATTCAGCCATTTCTTAGCAAATATGACACTGCAGTTCTATTTACTTTTGTATAAAGTATTCCATTTTTGTTTCATCTTTGATTTCTCTTAATTATCAGTCCTGTGAAGGTTATTGATACCGAGAAATTGTCATGTCACACGGTCATGACATAGTCATACATTCAAGGTCTTGTCAAGAGTATCTGATTGTAAACCAAAATGAATATAAAAAAGTACAGAAGTACGTAACATTTCATGTTATGTTGGCGATGACGAATGAGTTGTGGATATATGGGAGGGGGGGTGAGAAATTTATCAGAATAGAATATGTTTTTGGTTATTATGCATACCTGTCCTTTGTAATGCCATAAATTAAAATCTTGTAATATTTTTATAGTAAATCTTGATTTCCAGGTTGTTACTTAAGTTATTTTGGTAAAGGTCTCGTGTTTGTGCTGAATAAGACAGTGACCAATTACGGCCGTCAGGGGGTGATCAGCGTTGAATGCATCACGCAGAGACCAAGGTTACACGATGGACTCCAGCCGCGAAATCTCAAGGACACGAAGACCTTGACAATTTTGTAGTGATTCCCAATTTTCATTTTTTAGAAGCTAGTATATTCATTTATAACAGTAGGGTCATGAGTCTGGTTTGTTTCCACCTTTTTTCCCAACCGGTTTTATGTTATTGATCACAATGAGTTTTGTATTGTCAGATGTACCTTTTATTACAAGTTGGGTCCATTGCAGTACTCACAGATGCAATCTATATCATTTTATATTGACAGTGAGGAAATCTGAAGTACACATTATCTTGGTATAAAATTTTATGTAGAATGGATAAGTAGGACCTAAACATTACAATCACATAACACTTTTTCCGAGGGAGATATCGCGGACAGGGAGAAAGAAAATGTACACAGGACACTAAATGCGGAAATATTCCTATATTTCGAAATCCTTTGGGGAAGTGAAGTTATAGTGTAAATTCAAATCAAAATATTAAGGTCTCTTTTATGAAATGTGAAAGATATTGCCTGTCGCATCTCACTACATTTAATTAAACGTTGTACACATTGTGACTTTATTGTTCGATAAATTCTGTAATGTATGTGAAAGAGCTATGATGGATTTTCATCTATATGCTCGACTTGAGTTGCTGAGATGTCCTGCTATCTGGTGACAGCATCGTGAACTTTGAGTATGCCGACTACCGGGCCAACTACCGCTCGTAGCATCAGAATTTAATACTACCTCTGGCCGATTACAGATCACAAAATTTATAACGCAAAACTTTTGACGCGAAGGGAAGCGAAAAAGTTAAGCAAGTTGTGAGCAATATTTTATTCCTCCTTCCATAAGACTTCTCCATGTATGTTATGTTGAATTTTATAAGTAATTAACGCTTTGGAGGTCTAGTTACATGAACATTGTAGTAGTACCTGTTAATGATTTAATTTATGCTATATATTTGTTGTCAGATTCTGAAGCATGCAGAAGTGAATATTTTTGTTTGGTTATCTACTATAAAAATTTCTGATTTCATCAACCAATTTGTCGTCAAAAAATGACGTCATCAACAATCTCAACAGATATTTGTTTACTCGGCATTGTTGTGGACGTAGATAGTTGACCAACCAAGAACTGTTGGCCTCTGATCAGCGACGTAAAGAAGTAAAATATCAGATTACAGGAAGCGCTCCGAAAGGATTAGTCGTCGTCGTCGTCAAAAAATGACGTCGTCAACAATATCACCTTATATTTGTTTATACACGGCTATGTTGTGAAATAACAATGCCGAGTAAACAAATAACGCTTAGTTCCAAGCCAGTCGCATTATCACTGCTCTACAAGCAGCACAACGTCACCGAACAGCGACATAAAACTATTTAAGAAATGAAGAAAAGTGAAAGAAGACGATACCAACACCAAAAAGGTAATCTGATACTAATAATAATATTCATCCAAGTCATACTGCTCTTCAAGGGTTAAAACACTTGAATAAGACACTAAATTAACACCCCGAAGGGGGTTAGTTTAGTGTCTTACTCAAGATTTTAAAACGCAACCAACCCCCCCGAAGGGGAGTTAGTCAAGTGAGAGTTAGTTTAGTTTCTTACTCAAGGGTTAAAACACTTGAATGAGACATAAACTAACCCTTCCGAAGGGGGGTTAGTTTAGTTTCTTACACAAGGTTGGTGGCGTTTTACAAACTTGACCAACACTCTCTAGGAGCTCCGAAAGGAGCTCCTGCTCTAGTTAATTAAAGTGGTTAAAAAGGAAAACCTATCCGTAGACACGTGTGGTGCAATCCGTTTGCAATTTCTTAACAATCGTAGAAGGCTATGACTTCTGATTCATGCATATTCTTGTGAAGTGATTGATAATGATTCTGGTTAACTTGCCTTTTTAGAATGAAATTTATTTATGATAAACAAAAACACGACCTTTAAAACTAATCATTATTATTATTTTTTTATTTTATTATTTATTTGACTGCAAATGGGTTTTTACCCGGTGGCAGTGGTCCTACAATAAGACACAACAAAACATAAGACAACAAAACAATAAGAAACAACAGAACAATGAGACAGAAAACATTATAGTCATCATATCAATAATCATATTAAATGTCTATGACCTTACTCCGGAAATGAATAATAACAAAAATTTTGGCGCCAACTCATAATTTCACTGCTTGCTGTATACCTATGTCAATCGAGCTATGCCCCACAGTTGATACCAGTGTATTTACCTATGTATGTACGGTAGCCATTTTGAATTTTATGCTTAGTGTAAAAGTGTACTGTTGATTATCTGTCACAAATGTTGATATGCAATGGTTTTCTGTAACTAAATGTGTTCGCAAAAGTAAGTGAAAGCACTATTTGTAGTCGTAATTACGTGGACTCTCATACTGACGTATAATTTATTTATTAACGTTCTTTGGTGGGATATTGGTTTATAGGGACTAGAGTATGGAAGGCATGAGCTTTGAGGAAGCTTTACGATCAAAGGAGCTCAGGGCTACGAGGGTTCAAGTAACATGTTCAAGGAAATTACTTGACTTTGGAATGAATGTGAAATATGTGAGTTGCATTTCATATAATACAAGTTTAACTTGTTGATTTTATCCTTGTTTTCGTCTTTTATTAGTCTGACGAAATGTATCGTCTTTTATTAGTCTGACGAAATGTATCTTGGGTAGCAGGTTACATATTTGTAACCGCCAATACTAGATTTGGAAAACAGCTGAATTTGCAAGTGTAGTTCAAGAAACACATATCTTACATATTTATGTTGAAGTAAAGGTGATTATGGGAAAAGTAGGCGAAGTCAGAAATTCTAGTGTATGTTTGGGTACTTAAGGTCGGACATGTATAACCCATAAGTGGATTTCGGTTCGAAACCCAAATATACCTTGAATGAGTTGTGAACAGACTTTTTCCGATAAGAAAGAGAATACTATTGAATTGTAAACACTGGTTTCTTCATACAGATCAGTTGCAAAAAGTGGACAATGAAGAATTCGGAAACGTAGTGTAATATAATTTACTTTTATACTTGATATTAATGGCACCCTTCCAGATGTATTGACTCAGATTTTGTATGTAGTATTTTGGAACTGTAACACGTAAATTTGCAGTGAAAATGAAATGCTTTAGTAATTTGAATCTAATTTACTGCCATGGACATAACCTTGAATTATTTTAATCACACTATAAAAATATGGATTAGAGACTTTTCTGTACAGCTAGTCTTTCTAATTTTTGTGGTGAAAATTATTTTCATACTACAGTAAAACCTCTCTAACTTGGACACTTGCGGTTCCACTATAATGTGTCCAACTTACGGAGGTGTCCAGGATAGAGGGAAAGGGGGAAATCATCCTTTCAAATTGTGGGGTAATGACAATGTGGTAATTGTAAAGTATTATGGAGCCCTTCCCAAAAAGGAAATTGTTGATAAGAAAAATGAAAAGGGTAAATTAAATTTTTACAAATTTTGTTTTCACTAAATTAAACTTGCATGGATGAGCTCGAAGGGACTGGCACCAATACTTTACGTTTACTGACAGTGCAATCTATTTACTTACATAGTCTAACTACTGTAGGCTTGATCGAATTAAGAATTAATGACAGTAATAATAATTTTTTGAAACCCACTCTCATGGTTGCACATTACACTCCCAGCCTCAATGAAATTTTAAATGTTCAGAATGTATTTTTTTAATTGTACTTATGGCATTAGCTCAACATATGTCACTTATTTCTTGTAAAAAAGTCTGTCACAAGACACTTTGTTTTTGCTTTTATCTTGGAGTTTTCCATCCTCTTACTAATTTTCGCCACAATCCGAATAAAGTTTCAACCATTCCTGGTTGATTATGAGCGAAACCATACCATTCCAATTTCTGTTAACTCAGTTGCAAGCACAGAACTGACAAAGTTAAAACTCCAGTGAGGGGTTTAACAAAGGAATAACTATTCACTTTCACTGCATTCCAATGATGTGTTCAATGTCTCACACCCTCAACCATAAGCTAATCCTCAGGTAGAAGACATTCATCCATAAGAAATTCAAAATAACTAAATACTAACTGAAAAAGTTTCCCTGAAAAGCATCGAAATAAAGTGCATGAACCTGTCCAACTTACAACAAAAGGGGTGTTCAAGTTCCAGGATAAAGGGGTGTCCAAGATATAGGGTATTGTGGATATGTAAAATTATAGGATATTCGCTGGTTCCAATTAAAAGTGTCCAATATGGAGGGGTGTCCAACTAGAGGGGTTTTACTGTATATTTACTTCGATTTTTTAGTGACATGGCTGTTTATAATATTGCTTTTATTTACATTGTCAGAATTAAATCATTTGTTTGGCAAAAATTATAACAGTCTGAAATATGGTATATTCATTGTGTACTAAAATAAACACATCAATATGCTTCTAATACTTTTGCCATATTTTGGTAATGTGGCATATATTGACAGTCTGAGATTTATCTCTTTCATGTGATGAGTCTCATTTTTCATATCCAAGACATCAAATGTAATTATGGACCAGATGACTTTATCCCAGTATTATATTTTATAATTTTCATTGATACTGTTTTTTCAAAAGAGGGAAGGAATTTAATTGTTACTGTTGGGCTAAAGTGGAGAAGGAAATATATCTGTTAACATCATTTGTGCCAGTCTGCTGCTATCATAGTTACAGCATAGTAACTAAGAAAGTCTCGTGGGAAAACTTGACAGCCCCTATTTTTTGTGTGCAAAATGTGATCACTACTCATGGAACATTTCATGAAACTGATTTTGCCAGAGCAGGTTATTTATAACGTCTCCTTTTCCCACAAACCAATTGGAACAGAATTCCCAAGGCATTTTTTAAAAATGTAATTTTGTATCTTGTTGACATTTTCAGTACTTGAACACTGGGGAGTCCAGAACTTTTGATTAATTAGTGTTTATTACTGCAGCTGCATCACTGTATAAAAAAGATCTATTTAAATTAAAAGTTTCCTGTAGGATTTGAGGTTTTCATGGCAGTGAGTCTGAAGATGGCTGTCTTTCCAGGGACAAACTTACCAGTCTCGTACTACACACCGTGTTTGATAAAAGTAGTAGTGTGATATTTATGTTATGTGTCAAGAAGGTAAATTTATGAAATATTTAATTTTACAAAAGAGAAGTGCTCGTGTCTAACTGCTTGTTGTCCATTATACCATCTAAAACAAGGGTTTTGCTGGGCAGATAATTTTTGGAAGAAACATAATTTGTGTCTTTTATTTCAGACTTAACAAAAGAAGACACAACACCTAAATGAGCCATGTGGGGTCATGTGTCACAATGTATGTTTCATGTGTTACAATGTATGTTTCGGAACTATGACTGATGAATCAGTACTCTCTAGTCTGGTTAAATTTCGAGTGACGAAGCTGAAATTAGGTGGCTCTAACCTGAATGATATTTCAGATGAAGAAATGATGATTTCCAATTTACCATTATTATTTGCTAATGGCTACCCAACATGCTTGGAAAAGTTTACTTTGGTAAGTAGTTATATGTTGGTTGTTCGCAGAGCATGCCATCATTTATTAGTACATTTCATAAGAAATAAGTGTGGGTACTGGTAACTTATTCTTTTTTAAATCTGAAGGTTTGTGACAATGGTTTATCATTCCAGTGGCTGACTTTGTTATATTGTCACTCCTGATTGGCTTAAGTGCAAAGTAGAAAATGTACATTTTGATTTCTTTTGTAGTATAACATCGAGCACAGTGTAACGTATGAATGAGGATTGTGTTCTTTTATGACACCATGTTATCTTTACCACCACAGAAACCTTAGATGCTATGTAGCATGAAAAATTTGGTCTTATCCATCTTGCTAGTAGGTACAGTTTTTGTAATAAATATTGTAAATTCTTCAGGGTATCTTCACACTGTGTTGAAGCAATAGAGATTGCCAACATTTGCCTTTTTCGAGGTTAACAGGATTGTAAAGTCATGCAGTATTGTTTATGTAGGGAGTGAATTAATTGTCGCGAAGGAAATCATACTCCCTGAAAAAGGTTTCTGATGCATAAAGTGAAGCTTTCGCAGCAGCTGAAGTTGATAAAAGACTCTCGGGATACGAGCCGCATCAGGTGGCTGAAGGGTGAATCGTATCTTCTGCCAGATGCTATATTCACCCTTCAGCCACCTGACGCGGTACTAATGACACTTCTGTAACAACAGATTAGAATTTACCTTTGTGCAGTAGCTTTTCTTTTCTTAGTTTTATTCTCAGAATATAGGATTTGTTCTGATTCTCATTTCAGAAACAATTAGAAAAGTTTGTTCCGTTTATGCTACGGTGCTCATTAGGGCAAAACTGCCTGGACACATACACAGCACCAAAATGGTGGCCAAGAGATCTGCCATTTTCAGTGTTTGCCAAAAAACCAGCGGGAATGGATGATGTAAGTACTCATGGTGCTAATTATGTTTTCAGCAGGTTTGTGGAGTCGGTACTAAAACCTCCGACTCCTTCATAAAAACTCAACATATATTAATGATGGTAAACCTACAAAAATGGTAAATGGTACCACAAGAGATTTCATCACCACCATGTTAATCATCAGACTACTTTTTAGACTTATAACCTATATTTAAATATAAGTCTAATTATTATTGCAGAAATCGGTTGATTTGTTAGACAGTTTGTATTCTTAAGGTACCGGAACCAAAGTTACAAAGCATTCTTCCCAAACCATGTGGCTCAACGTGTCATTGAATCTCCCTAAGCGTGAGGCCGCCGGCAGCTCACACGGTAGCGAAAGCGTTCTTAAGATTTTATATCGAGATCGGAGTCAGTACATTTTTACCGACTCGGACACCATCTAAAACTGCTTCTGACTCCGACTCCACAGCCCTGGTTTTCACAACTGCAGTCTGAGAAAGAATGCAATTATTTCTCGCACATGCATGCACACACACATACAGTCTCAAAAATTCTTACATAATTTAATAAAAATTAATGTGCCCTGAAGTAGTTTTACATGAACTTAATCAATAATGCTAGTTACTACAGCTGATATGCCTTATCTTGATTTAGTGCTCGAATAAGATGGTCGGGGAGCCTTGACATCCTCGTAGTTAACTTGGGACTGGTACTGGAAATTTAAACGTGAAATGCAAAGATGGTGGAGACTTGAATTTGCAACTGATCCTCCATCACAAAACTTTTAAGAATTCATTAATTTTTTATGAGGGTACTGTTCAAGGTTTGCACAAGCAACGATATGAGAAACCTCATTATTTATTTTGTGGTGTTATAATTTATGTGCTTGCCACAGAAATTTTTAAGGCAAGTGTGCTCATGAGAAGACTGTAATTCAAGTTTTCTAATTGCTAGTAACACATTTAGCATGTACTGCTGAAATGTCAAGTGACCTGCCATTTTATCCCAGCACTGGATGTGAATAACGAGGTGTAGTAGTTCTTTATATCAGTTACTTCATTCTAAGTCCATGTCACACCACTATGGTCCATACATACATTATTTATTAAAATGTATGTACTTTTTGTATCGCTATACTTCCAGGTTTTAATGATGTTCCCAATTGTTTTTAATTTTCTATTGTGTATTTTTTTATCTGTACTGTTCATTGTTATCAGTCTCATATGAGGCAACTTCTTCATGTTTGTTGTCGGTTTTATCATCTTATTGGACCTGTTTGGTGGTGAACACTACAGTTCGTTCTTACGTTCTGTTTGTAAAGAGATAGATACAGAGTGTACACATACAAATACTGCTAGAATGTATCCGTGCATGCAGAGTTGTGGGACTTCAAAACGCTTAAATGCGGCTTTCATATGTGATTTATAAAGACATCCTTTTGAAAGTTCTTCCCTCATGCAGCATGACTTTTGTGATGAAATAATCTTCTTGTAATTAAGTTATATTTCTGAATTAGGGTGGGCTAGGAGGCTTCTGACAGATCTCCACAAAAAAGAAGTTTGTTAGTTTTGGGTCTGGTAACAAGGCCAAAGAATTGTTTCCCGTTAACCGTTCAACTGTCATCAATACCGGTTTGTTTAGAAATTATTATTCTTGAAAAACACTGTTGCTGCAGTTGCGTAGATTGATATGCCGTATTCTGATCACAGTAACCTGGGCTTCTCCGGCGGCCTACTACTTAAATTTTTCCTCAAAGTTGTTTTACGTGTGATTTAAAATAATCTTGCATTCTAATCTTGTAATTAGGCGAGACCAAAATATTGCTATCGAAACTTAACTGAATCCAGTGATAAATGTAATTTTAAGTTGCCTTGTTTAAACTGTGTGAGCCAACATAGTACAGTCATTATAGTGACTGGCTACAGATTGGACAACTAGGGCAGAGGATTTCTCCTGTAGCATCTACATCCATACCCATTCTTACCCGTTCTGGGGCCCACCCAATCTCCTATTCAATGGGCACCGAGGGCCTTTCACTTCAGCGCAGCTGATTGGGGCCCACCCAATCTCCTATCCAATGGGCACCGAGGCCCTTTCACTTCAGCGCAGCTGATCACTCACTCCCATCTAGTGCCAAGGTCAAGAATGAGTAGGAGCTATACCGCCTCTCTCCCCAAACGACCTACATGGCGTATTGTGGGACAGCTTTACTTCATTTAAACTGTATTAAACTTAGTTTAGGAAAAAGAATTCTCTTTTCCACATTTGACCACTGCTCAAATGCAAGATATTCCATGCTCAGAGTGGTCAACAAACAAGTTATGCAGTCCAATGCTGACACAATTTAGGCAGAGCTACTGGTAGTGTCGCTAAATAATAAGTAATTAAGTACTAAGTTTCACATCTGACTTTTCTACTCCACTGATCAGTTGGTAAACTATGTACTTCTACTCTTGTGATTCATCTTGAAGAATTTGTTATGATGCAAGGATGTAGGTTTTAGTCAGTCACGACAGGAGTAGGCCTGTAACATTAACTTTATTATAGTGAGGAAAATTATCGGCGCCGTCAAGTCTTTGTGGTTATATTTTTGGAAAATGAAAATGGAACTAGGGCTTTTCTCGGCACCTTCGTTATAACGAGTATTTCCAAACTGCTGCCACATTTGTTCTGTAACATCTGGCACCGCACCGACTGAATTTATGCTTCCGAATCTATTTATAGGTGATGGTCTTTAACGTACCGGTAATCAACTCTCTCTGCCTTTGTGGTCAGGAGAAGAAAGTCAGCATGCCAGAATGTATTGTCCTCGTCATATATCTTTAATGGAACCGAGACGGGTCTGCGCATGCGTCGAATATAACATTTTTAATGCGCGTTCAGTATGCGCAGTAACATCAGAACAAACATTACTGCGCAGAATGTTCGCTTTTGCATGAACAATGCCGTAACACGCTTAGCCAAAATCGCCATGTCACGAAAGCTGACGCGCACAGTAGCTCTCTACAGATCGTTTGCCAGAGCGAAATGCCTTATCATTACCGCGACGTAGAACAAGCATTTCTGCATCTTCTACCGTGATCAGCATGCAAAACCTGACATCAGCAATTTTATGATTGGTGAATTTTTCTGGTGCGACGTTGCCACGTCGCGGAAGGAGAAAAATTATGCTTATGCCGATGGTTTGAGGTCGAAATGAATGTCACAACGTAGCAGGATTGGCATGTACAGCCGATTTTGGCTGATGAACGTAATGAATGGAATGCCAAGAATTATTAGTTTCAACAAGAGTGGATGTTTGTGGCGTACGTCGTGGATGCACTACATAAACTAATACGACGTCGAAAGGAATGCCAAGAATCGCAGAGTAAATGCGTATGTAGTTGAACAGCACCTACGATAATCAATCCGTAGAGTAAATGCGTATGTAGTTGAACAGCATTTACGATAATCAATCCGTGCGTCGAAAGGAATGCCAAGAATCGCAGAGTAAATGCGTATGTAGTTGAACAGCACCTACGATAATCAATCCGTATAGAAACACTTCTGTAACGCTTTGTGTTGCGAAAGTGTCATTGCTTGTGGGAATCCGAACATGTGGTGTTCCGAGTCTGGTCGCTGAGGTTTAATAATCTTGCGCGCGCACCCCTTGATGGGGTTACAGTCTGAGGAGGGGGGGTACTCGAAGCCGTGGCTGACGACTGCACGTGCTTCACTGCTCCTTCAAGGCTGCTCGTCCCGAGTAGCCGCCAGGTAACGTGTGGGTGTACCATCATCGTGTTCACCCAAGGTTGTCTCTGGATCCGAAAGGCCATATGATTGATCCGGGTGAAAATCTTTTGGGGCCTTTCCATGATGGCTGGGAATTTGGTGGGGTTTCTTTGGTTGGGTTAGGGTAATGTTTCCTGGTATATCAGGCCCCGGTATCTGTGCTGCAGGTTATCAGAATGTCGCTTACTTATCTGACAGCATGTACTGTTTATTCAGGTTTTGTTTGGAGAGTACTTCTCGTATAGATTTTGTAAAATATTCTTTTCCATTTTGCTTGAAGTGGGTGAATCCATGGAGTTTAGATCCGTTTGCTGTCAAAAAATTGTATGAAACTTGTTTTAGTCTGATTTAAAATTGATAATACCATCATTTTCTCACATGTTCTTGATTTTTTTTGTTTTGTTTGAGGCGATCATAATTACGACTTGATACAGTGGGATGTTATATGGATTCGTAATGTTTGACATCGTGTAATTCGGTTTAAATGTTTTTAGTTGGTCACAGCGCGTTGCTCTGTATTACTTACGTGTTTGTTTGTTGTTGTTTTTTTTACATATTTGAGGTTTAAATATTATTTTGGTAATTTTCGTTCGCCTTGGCAAAGTTTCAAGATTTATGACTCCGAATCCTCGTGTTCCGCCACGTCTCAATGCATTAGTCTAGTCATGTAAATTTCTTAATACCAAGTTGCGAGTCACTATTGAAACAACCGCATTCTTCGCCCTACACTCTGAGTAAATTGGCCAAGGTCAGGGCGCGCAGTTAACCAGTGACCTTGAAGTTTTTTTTTTTAAAGATAACGCGATGGGTCACTTCACGCATTTGTTTTTTTGTTAAATCAGCTGGTACTTTGTGATCGGCATCATATATTGGAGTGTAATCCCGAGTAAAGTAATTTAGAACCAAATATGCATGTTCCTTTAATCGCGTGTTGAGTTGGTGTGTCTTCAGACTACTATTTTGTTGGAAGCGATATAATTATTCTTATGCGAATTAGTGTTGTCATCTGATCAAAACATGTTTCATCTTACGTGTTGATTTAACTGTTGGTTTTTCGGTTTTGTCCTATTTCCTCCCGTCTTTTCTGCTCTCACTTATTTTGACTGGTTTGTACGCCATCTACGTCATCACTCAGTCGCGAATCACGAACTGTGGCAAAAGGCCTACACACCAACGTCCGCGCTCGTATATTGGCATCAGCAAGAGGGAAAGTTTTGCGCAGAGGACCTCGAAATGAATGACGAAACAAAACATAGCCTGCCCATTCCACCTCACGTGACGGCCAGTTCCACCACCGGTAAGTTCGGGTCCGTACTGTTTAGCCCTGCGACATTTTCAGCGTTCACAGTAAGTAGCCTTTATTCTGTGACAAGCAGAATCTGCCCTTCGTGAATCATGTTCCCATTATGTTATACCTGACGTACCTCTAGGGATTTGCGTGCAAAGGCGAACTTGTTTAACGACGTTCACGGATACGCTCTACTTGCATTATTTCATTTCATATCTGGATAACAGTTCAAAAGTACCAGCAGAATCGCTATCAGTGTCCTAGAATTATGACGTCATATCGGTTGATGTCTGCGTCACGTTCTTTAATTCTTCATCTGAACTCGATCGGATAACATTGGCCATGTTTTCGCAGAACGTCCATCTTGAGCGTTTTGAAGTGAGGTTTTGCTTACTTTAATAATGGAATAAAGATTATTGTCTTTCTTTGTGATGCAGAGGACGGGAGTGGATGTAATTGCGTCGTGATATTCACTGAAAATGACCCGAACACCATTGTTTGCGTGGTTTGGGATCAAATTAATTTTCAATCGCCTGTCATAATTATTGGTAATGGTAGCAGATAAACATGCTTTTGGGAGCACATTATATACTAGCAGGGTTTTATAATGTTGTAGATATATCGCGTCCTAACTGAGTTGAGAGAAGGTCAAAACAAATTATCATTTCCCAGTCCTTTTGAAGCACGTGGTAAAAATTTCACAGTCTTACACACATGAGCTATATTTCTGGTACTTTCTCTTGTACACAAACACTTTCTTTCCTTCTGCGCTGTGTAAATGTTTACTTTTTCTCACCACTCATGAACAGATTCCTACTTTATAACTGAGACTTGACACACAGCTCACGAAAGTTTTCATCGTGCTATTAAGACCAGCTTCTTTTAATCTCGAAATAACTATGTTTCTGTCGAAGGAAGTTGGTAGTAGTCTTAAACTCCCTTGCACTCACAGAAGGGTTCCACCGAACTCCAGCTACAAATGAAACATCCATAGCTGGACTGGATACATGACATAATCCAATGTCTCAGCACCTTCCAACTTGTCCACGTGTTTAGTGTTTCTATAGCCGAGTTCTTTCTGTGGACTCTGGGATATCATGCCGTCTGCCTTCAGCACCAGTAGTTGAATAACGAGTTGGAATATATGTTGGATATATATAACAGATATTACTCAAGATGAATTTGATAAGGGTTCATTATCAGTCAAGTTGCATTGTGTTGACATTACGTAAGCTACAGTATCAGATTGATTGTACCATGCAGGCATCAGTGTAGTTCAGTGATCATTTTTTATCTCGTCATGATTAATCTGTCTTATTTTTCTTTGGCCTCCTCAATGATCTTCCACCATCTTTCTCTGTTTCGCGCCGCTACCTTCCAATTCCTGCATCTTGACATCCTTGCATCCTCGCATCCTCCTCTAGTCCATCAACCCATCTAAGCTGATTAATCCGTAACACTGGGTTATTTTTTCCGAAACTGCGGACGCGATAAACCTGCGTGATCTCGTATCTACTAATTATGTCTTGTAGTACTTTCATGTCTTCTTTTTTTTAAACTTTCAGACCCGCTGGTTTACGACGCTGAAGGGCATGGTGTGCCGATGTTACACCTACCATGGCTGTGAGTTTATGCTTCGATTTTGTACAGAATTATCCAAATGTCCCAGCTCGGCTTACGTGTTTGTTAACTCGCCGGATGGAACGACATCACTGTTCAGCAAAGATACCGGACGGCTAGTGGTTACTTTTCGGAAAGAAAACCGGGTTAGTATGCCCTTTATTTTGTGGTGTGATAGATACCTCTTTGAATTACGTTCTTTCATGCTTTAGTGAAATACATACAGGGTTTTCATATTTGTCGTGTTACTATGTTTGTGATTACTTGTTGATTGCTGTACTATTTAAGGGCACTCAAGAAATAGAACGGAACAGTTTGACACCGCTGATGCTAAAGCCTATTGCGTACTCAGCAAGGTGGTTAGCAATCTTGTTTCATATTTGGAAGGTCTTGGGATCAAATCTCAGCCCAGAAACTGGCTAATATGACAGGGTTTTGTGGCTTTCCTCAGTCTGTCTAGGCAAATACCAAGATTATACGGGCATACCTCGGAGATATTGCGGGTTCGGTTCCAGACCACCACATTAAAGCGAGTCACACAAATTTTTTGGTGTCCCAGTGCATATAAAAGTTATGTTTACACTATAATGTAGTCTGTTAAGCGTGCAATAGCATTATGTCTAAAAAAGCAATGCGAGAATTACCAAAATGTGACACACAGACACGAAGTGAGCACGTGCTGTTGGAAAAATGGCGCCGATAGACTTTCTCGACGCAGGGTTGCCACTAACCTTCAATTAGTAAAAAAAACGCAATATCTGTGAAGCGCAATAAAACGAGGTATGCCTGTACCTTTAAGCCACTACCACTTCCATCAGTATCTTTTTCCAACTTGTATTTCATAGTATACTGGCTATGGACTGGACGACCGCAGTTCGACCCTGGACAGGGCAGAGGATTTTTCCCTTACTTCTGTGTCCAGACCACCTCTGGGGATACCATCAGCCCTTCAGACTTTTTCTGATATCTGAATTGTCTTTTACATTTCAGGATTATGACAAGGAAGTGGAGAGAAACTCACATCGATGGTTGGCCCCAAAGGGTTGTTCTCAAAATGCATCCCACCTTAAGGTTCAGCCCCCAGTTTTTGACATATATCTATGTGACAGCTGCGATGGAGAATTTGATTCTTTGAAAGAAGTACAGGTAAATTGTATAAATTTGTACATGGAATTGTTCATTTTAAGTAATGTCATTCGGTTAATTAAAATGTATCTTGCTTCACTGCTTTTGTTGTGTAGCGCATATTTTACATTATCTTGCAGGATGAGTGTTCCCTGCTAGTGGCAACACTTTGCTTACTGAAGTCTTCAGATTAATCTGCCTGTGGGGGGGAGTCCCTGTTTAGGCCCCTTTGGCATTGATCGCTGAGATTTTATCAGTGCTGGGCTCAGTTGTATCTCAAAATTTCATTGTCTAATGCAGAAATTCTTTTTGTCTCATTTAATTTATGTTCAATGTTTTTGTCACTGTGGGGGTCAATTGACTGGTAGTCTCTTAATTGCCTCTTCCATTCTGTCCCATCAAACATCTGAGTTCCCAATACATTTTTATTTCTTCCTGTGTAATATTGGACCTCTTCAGTGTTTTAGGCGACACCTTCCGTTACCGTGCATTTTATGTGTGATAATGAAGTAAGCATAGAAGGTGTAGACAACAATCCAGAAAATATGCGGCATATAGCAAAACCCTTTTTAGAACAGAATCACCAGAAACCCCGATCAGTATTAGCTCAAGTATTGTTTCCAGATAAGAAAGAATTAATGAACAGTTCATGCCCCTTGTATACAAGCAGCCCTATAAATTATTCAAATCACACGTCAGAAAGTCTTAGTCTCTTTTTCTTTTCTTTTTTGACAACAGTCAAATTTGTCGACAGTCGAGTTTGATGTTTTCACATCTATAACAGAAATTTCCTTTTTATACAATCCAGAAAGAGAAGGGAAAAAGACTTAAAAAGGCAATGTGACTATTTTCCGTTTACGTCTTACATTTTATTTCCATATCCACGTTTCAGGAACAGAAATACCTGGAGAGTTTCGAAATGTGGTGTTGGAGGAGAATAGAGAAGATCAGGTGGACGGATCGAGTGACCAACGAAGAAGTATTGAGGAGAGTCAACGAGCAAAGAAGCATTCTGCAGGCGATTACACGAAGGAAAGCTAACTGGCTGGGACATATTATGAGAAGGAACGGGTTACTGAGTGATATCATCGAAGGCCAGGTTGAAGGAAAGCGAGGACTGGGAAGAAGACTGATACAGCTAACCGACGATCTTAAACAAGGAAAGAAGATGACGTTCCAGGAATTAAAGCGAGAAGCCGAGAATAGGGACAACTGGAGAGCTCTTTTTGGGCAGAGCAATGGACCTGTCGTAAGACAGAACACTTAATAATAATAATAATGAAGTAAGTTAAGATCGTCAAAAACTATCATAGTCACCAATAGTCTCGGGTCTGTCGATATATAAATTAAATCTCTCGGTTGTGAGGAAACTTGTCATTTGATTATTTATTGATTTCTACCACACGTCACTGATTTTATCATCAGGATGATTACTGGTTCCTTGTTTACTACTTTCATCCTAGCCTTTATTTCTTTCACTGTCATTAATAAGAAGAAAATGATGAGATTTCAGTCATATACCTGAACCACTTGTGATGACGTCACGTTCCAGAGTTTGTTTTATCAGAAGAATATCTTCATATTACTGAGACAAATTATCTTCTTGCACTAAACCATATTTTATACTGATGAAAGTTACAAGCAAAAATGAAATGCTGATATGAATCAGTTGTTACTGTGTTGAATCTTCATGGTTTCTATGAATTTGATGTAAGGAAGGATCCATGTTGTTGTTTAGAGACATAAATATCCTGTTTCTAGTTTCTGATAACCTTGAAGTGGTAAGTGAGGCAAGACCACCTGTCACATTCATCTGAATGATTGAGTGTAAGAAAACATTGCTGATGTTACCCATCAGCAATGTGAGGGTTAGAAATCACGACTCTCAACATGACACAGTGGTGAAGTGTTTATATTTATCAGACGTGACATTAGAGGTGTACCTTCACTTAATTTTTTGAATGTTTAAAATTATGTTTATCTCCATATTCAATTTTGCATTTCTAGTTTTGTGGTCCATCGTCTGTTACGTTTTAAAGTAATGTCTGCATTATCACCTGTTTCATTTGACGTTGTACTTGCGCACATACGCATATCAAAATCCTGTTCATTCCTTTTAAAGTAAGGAGAGTAGTTTACAAAATGAAGTTGTCAAGAGGAAAGAGTTTTATAACAAAATTTATGTTTGAGAATTTTGTCCTTCCGTAACTATTATGATAGAACTTTTTGTTTGTAACTTCTTCTTTCTCATCTCCCTTTTGCCTTTATAATGTCGGGGTTGATTGCTTCGTCCACCTCCTCCATTCCTTCCTATCCCTAGCTAAGAATTTCACCTACGTTAAACTTTTCCCCTTTGCCTGTCCTATTTCTCTAATAATATCCAAGTAGGTTGTTCTGGTACCCTCAACTCTAGTTTCCAGAAACTGTTTCGTCTCCCATTCGAACACGTCCAAACCATTTCAGTTGTTTTTCTTCCAATTTTGTTTTAAGTGGTTTAATTCCCACCTCGTCTCTAATTTTGGTGTTCCTTGTTGTATCCCTGCGCGTTTTCCCCGTTGATTTCCTGAGACATTTCATTTCCAACGCCATAACTTCAGATGAAAATTTATTTAAGTTTGGCCAGCTCTCGTTGCCATATAATTGTGTTGGTTCTATAACTAATTGGTAGAATTGTTTCTTGGTTTTCATATTCAATACTTTATTTCCAAATATTGTATTGTTTAATTGGTAATAAGCATTATTTGCCTTCTCTACCCCATTTAGGATCTCATTATCAGTTTCTCCATCTTCCGTTAGCATGCGCCCCCCCAATATTCGTAGGTTAATACTTGTTCGTTTGTAACTGCGGATTGATATTGACAGAAACCCTCTAACATGAGTATATAGACGCTGCTTGTTCGATGCTGAAATACATAATTTGAAATTGGTACAAGAAGTTTAAAACACATATTAGTAATAAACCCTTTCTCCATTGATAGGAACACGAGAAAACGTGTGGCAAACGTCAGATTTCTCAAGAGGCGGCTCTTGAGGAACAGCCTCAGCAGCACAACCAGGTGAGTGGAACGCTCGATGCTGATAGAGTCAGCTCTTTCCCAACCAGAGTTCCATGAGAAATTGTGGAATAAATAAATAAAAAAATAAATGCAAATTTTGAAATACCTCAACATTTCCAAATATCCCTCAAAATATCGTGAGAATTTCTGTCCGGCTATTGGCGATACTGGTGTAATCTCTGTGCGCTACCAACTGCCTCTTTGTTTTGTTTTGGTTAGTTTGTTCTTGACAATAATTTAGCAGTAACTGAATTGCGCTCCCTGCTTTTAACTTTTTCTGGCCTGTAAACATTTTCACAGGTAGGGATTTCTCGGGATATATTATGTAACTTGAAGTGTATTAATAATAGTATATCATTGTCGCAGTATGAGTTTTGTTTTACATTCTTGCCTTATATTTGCTTTGTTGCACGAAGGTGGAACATTAATTTGTATTGTAATCTATTTTTTACAGGATTCATTTATGTACTACTTTGGTTTAAATTCAGTCAATTCTGAATATGTACCAAGAGCCATGAGCCCAATGAAAAAGATCAGTTGCAAGGGACGTTATCCTGCCGGTGTAACGTTCACGCGCTGTTGTGGCGTGCCATTCTCGTCACCTCTTGGCATTGTCATACAAAAGAAATCGCGCGTGGCTGCAAGTAATCCACAGGTTAGTTTAATATTACGGTTTTATGATTTGTTTATAGAGTCATTTAGATGCGGACGACAACTTTTCTTTTTAAACATTTGTTAGTTTACTTTTGAGTATATTTTATTTCATTAGTTTCTTGAACTTTATGTAGTGTGTCATTATGCTTTATTTCAAGTGAAGAATACCTTTGGGTGTTTTATATCCATTTGTCACATTTTTCAGCAAAGATTATGTTGTCATGTGGACTATTCTGCCATGTCGTAACTCAAGAATGGTTAAATGGATTTTCATGAAATTTTTTGGTATGGGTATTAGAGACATATTTCAGACACTTGACCAACAGAACTTGTGAAGTAGTTTAATGTGACATGTTGTCATTTTCATTCAAAAAGTAATGAACAGTTTTTTGTCTTGCTCTTCAGTCGTTGACCTGAAAACGTGTAACGCCCTACGAATATGAACGTTTGGAATATTGTCACAATTTTATATTACATGTTAGAAATGTCCAGATGTTCTGAACTTATAATCTGGTATTCCAAACAGAACACAGTGGATTGTAGACTGGTTCTGTTTTCCGTTCTCAGGTGGAAAAGTTGGGGACTATCCATTCAGTTGGGTCAGAGAAAGCTAATCGCAGTCATTGGACAATTTTAGTCGGTCGACAAACTATATAAGCCGTTAGAATCAGAATGGATCTGATTTCTAGGATACATTGTACCTGAAGGTGTTGAAAATTCAGTTTTATTTAATATGAAAGTTACACATATCCATGTTTGCCAGATAACCTCGGCTATTATCGTGCTTTGTAGGTATAAATGTATTTTTTTCACTGTCAATGTTTCTGTTTTGTTTTTTTGTTATATTACCATTTATTCCATGTAATTTAAATTGAAAACAATGCTGCAGTTTAATTTTTTACTGTTTTATGTATTACACATTTTTGGTAGAATATCGTCACAAAAACAAGCTCTTGTGAATGATAATGAAACTTTGGGTCCCATGAAAGGCAGGGAATTTCTAGATTAGATGCGTGAATGTTAGTTTGTCAAGACAGATTTTGACCGATTGATTGATTTTTGTCACAGAATTTTAATTATTCTAAAATGTTTTCAGTGGAGGAGTGAAATGAAGTTGTCATGCGATAGTGTGATGATTTATTAGAAAAATATTATTGCATGATATTACCAATTATATGATAGTACAGTTTAAATTTACTATCATTGTAGGTACTTTTAGATCGAATGGAACGCTACTGCGTTACAAAATCCCTGAGTCCAAGTTGTCGAGTTGAGGACAAAGTTCAAGAAAGTATTGAATGGCCTATCACCTGGAAACCTCCAAACCAAAAGAAAGCACAGAACACCTGGATACATCATTACTGTTTTACAGTAAAGGAGAGTCTTGAAAAGATGAATAGAAAATCATCTGGAGGTATGTACTAGAACTAAAATTTTTCAGTTAGATTATATTTATTAATTAACTGCATAATGATGAGCTTAAAAATCTGTACTCCTCCCCCAAATATTGTCAGGGTGATTAAGTTGAGAAGAATGAGATGGGCGGGGCATGTAGCGTGCATGGATGGGACAAGAGGTGTGCACCGGGTACTGGTTGGGAAGCCTGAGGGGAAGAGACTGCTGGAGAGACCTAGACGTAGATGGGAGGATAATGTCAGGCGGGATCTATGGGAGATAGGCATTAAAGGAGACTGGATTTTGTTGACCCAGGACAGGGTCCGGTGGAGGGCTTCGGTTAATTCGGTGATGATCCTTCGGGTTCAGTAAGCCATCTAGTTGGTTAGTTTCGTTATATTTATTGATATATAAGGATTAATGTATGGAATTTGAGTTTTAATGCTATTGTCATTGTGGGTAATGTCATTGTTTCTGCTGGAAATAAATATTCCAGTTAACAGTTATTAATCGAAGTATTGTGCGTATACGGTGTAGAAGAAACTCTCCAATTGGCAGAAGGAAAATTGTTCTCTGGTTACAAAAAGTGTACAGCTCAGTATGCTTGACGTGGCCAGACTTAGTCTGTCAAGTTTTGTATTTTATTTATCCAAAATAGGTAGTGTCTTTTCACCACATTTAAGGTGTAAACAAAATCATCGATCATATCCAAAATCGTGCTATGTCATTTCGGTGCAGCACTGTTGATGACTGGGTTTTAATTTGTATGATCTGTAGCTTTCGCTGCAACTGAATTCAATGAAATCTTCTCTGACACATCTGATTGCCTGTGAAAACTTCATTGTAATAATTGTTGTCATTATTTTTGGAAGGAGATGGATGATACTGGGAAATCCTTGTGTCACCATGCTTTTTTCATCTTTTTAGGTAAATTGTGTACTAATTAGAATGTCATACCTGCAGTTTGATATATAAATTGTCAGGGCCATCGTACAACATTGTCATTGAATTACGGAGCAGACTTTTGAAAGTTTGTTTTCTTTGCAGGAATGAAAACCTCACTTTTAAAATATCAGGTGGAGTAATTGCAGTCACTTATAATGGAAAAGTCTGTGTATTTCTGACTCACCCTGTATATTTATTATGTATTTCTTTGTTCTTCACAAGTTTTAGGCCCATTTCACAACTAAAATTTTTACTTGTGGCTGTTGGTTTTGCGATATTTGTCTGTCCATTTTCTGCATGTAACAACTTCAGAACTGCCGAATGGATTTTTATTAAATTTGAGATTGGCGTGTTTTCCTAAAATTTCGTTGATGCATTCCAATTTTGGCTGAAGTTAGTAATATCGAACATAAAAATGTTTATGCGCAGTAAAATCCATATACCTAGGAGAATGGCTTTTCTAACACTAATTTTATATTTTTGCTTAACCATTAGATACTAGTGGTAACTGTATGTAACACTGCTATATCGGTTAGTGATTTTTTATTTTCTCCACAGAGTCCATAATTTATTGATGAGTTTTATATGATTCTCAAAATAGACGGTGATTGTTTCCATAAATTGCATTAACCAATTGATCTTTGTATTAGAGATGAGTTGTATATGAACTTATTATTTAAATAATAACTAGATGTTCTTCATTGTCAATGGTTAATAGGGGCAGTGACTATGTCATTATACTTGGAGAAGAAATCACGCTGACTTTTTTTTATTTTTCAGGACTGAATAAGAGGAGTCAAAAACTTCTCTCCATGTGTCGTGATGTTAGAGTTGTTTTAGTACGGCTTACAGAGGATGACATAGCTGAACTTTCAACTAAAGTTCTGACACCAGAACTTGTACCACGAGACAGTGAAAGTACATTTCAGCTTTCAGCATTGCTTTCTAACACTATGTGTGCATATAATACATCTTCGAACATTAAGAACCATTACCCTGAGTCATTTGTGCTGTCACCACAAGCAGTGATTCCAGTTATAGATTTATGTTCTACAGATGAAGAGGATGAATGCAGCTTGGACAAAGTAGCGCATCTGTCATCTGTGCCGTTGCCGAGTGATGAAAATGACCCACTAGTTTTGGATGATGCTAAATATCTCAAACAAAAAGGAGTCAAGGTAAAACCAGTGTTCTGTGATAAGAACAGTGCTCCGAATATAGCGGTTTACCCTTTAGTTCAAACATCCTATGAAACTTGTGCTGATACGGAGATAGGTTCGTGCGTTGATGTTGGTACATTTGCTATGCGGTATTCAAGTGATCGTTCATCGAGGTTCTCAAAACCAGCTCCTCGTGGCTGGAAGATGAAAGTCCGCTTGAAAACTCCACCTTGTCAATCATCGCTCCATTGTAATTCAACAGATATTCCACCACAAAATTTGTCTAGTTCAGAAAGAATCCGTGCAAAGAATTTCAACGTGACGTCTGAAGAAACATTTGATTGTGATGTGGCTGAAGAAATCTGTACTCCATTGCGTCAACTTATTGCAGTAGATTGTCTTAAATTAAAAAATGCGCATGTTCCCCTCGTTAGAGCTAGGATTGATACTCGAGGAAAGGCTCGACCGTCAGTGCCAACCAATACATCTACTTCGTTAAGTAGTTGCTCAACAGGTACTGAAAAATCCAATTCCAAATTCTCATTTCCTCACAGAAAGGAGAAATTGCAGGGTAAGGTGATCAGTACTACTATAGACTCATCTATTTCTGAGTCCAGTGTGGAGTCTATAACTGGTAGTCAGAAATCTCGCCGTTCATTAACATTTCATAAAAAGGTGTGCGGCACATCATCATCTGAAGATTCGTCGCATCGCTGTCAGACGAGTGTTCGCTTATCCTTGCATGAGGATAAGGAACAAATTGAGAACAATTTGTTTAGAACCGTTTCAAATACGTCTATACCAGTTTCCACTAGCAAGGAATGTGTATCGCTTGATGATCATTCAGTTACAACCCTTCCAGGCACAAGAGTGCTTTATCAAACAAAACTGCCCAACACTGCCCCACCTTCCCCATCACCTGTATCGGTATTAGACACTGATGGCAGTATTACAATTGATGCTTCATTGCAGTCTGACGTGACAGACTTTGTAAAAACACACAAATCAGAGTTATCAGTTCGTATAAAGAGGAAACAGTCCCAATCGCAGGACTTCGTGACTCTTTCACCTGCTACGAAGAGGGCGTGTAAACTGTCCCAGCCTGCGGAAGATAGTTACTCTCTTGTTCCTGACCCCAAGAGGCCTAATCTAAAAGTTTACAATGAAACAGTACCAGGAAAGGAATCTACAACACAAGTAAGTACAATTATAATAACTCCTTCACTAGTATCTAATTATTGTCTTGTGGTTTATTTTTGCATGCTACCATAAGTTCTAAAGCTCGTCAGTGTTTGCTTCAGGCGTAAAAGTTCAAATTCCAGAATGTTTTTGTTTCCAGACCTAGCCTAATGGCCTACAGTAGTCAGAACAGACTATACATCTATTTACAGTTCCTCATTTTTATTTTGCAAGATGAGGTGCAGTCACACACACACACACACTCATTCACTCACACTCACTCACTCACTCACTCACTCACTCAAAAGTGACTTTTCCTGTTGCCAAGATCGTGGAACAAACACCAATGTTTAAAAGAAGTGACATTTCATGAAATTAGTATTCATACTGTTGAAAAAAAAAACAGACGGTTTGCAGGACACTTCAGACAGTGACGTATTTGGGATGTCGGTGAAATGGAACGTAGCAGAGCCGCTCCAGAGATGTTTGGCCAGACGTAATTCGACCGTCTATATCCGCCGACTGCGTCAGGATGAGTGCAGGGAACTGAAAGAAGAGGACTCAAGGAAATGATGAGCAGAAGTGGCAGTGCGTTGCGTGGGCAATCGGTTGACGGGAAAGAAATTCGTCCCAAAGTCGGGCGTGTAGCTCTGTTTGCCAAGACTTACGGTACAATTGACTTACCAAATTAATGAGGACAATGTGAAAAATAGAAACATATTCAGTCAGGAAGAATTGCAACAGTTTGGTAGTATGAAAGCTCAAATATATTTAACTCAGAAAATGATAAGCCTTTTTTGTAATTAATGAATGTTTAAACTTCGTTGATTACCAGATTTAAATATAAATGTGCTGGGAGTAAACTTAACTTAACAGAAGCAGATGAGGTTTTAGCACTCCGTTAATTCTTTTGCTTCATGAAAGGTTGAACATTGTCTTTAAAAAATTCTGTTTGGTATATTTCCTTCGAATGTAATGCCACTGACTACAAGACATTCCAAGCTGTTTAAACAAATTGTTCAAATCCAACCCTGTTAACTGGAGGAATTTCATTATTCTAGTCAGTTCATGTTTCAGAATTTGATAACATTAGCGTGAAACAATTTTAGATGTGAACTGTTAGCGTCAAACAAGAATTTGTATTTGGATAGATTATGCAAGGGCACTTTGAACACTGTTTAAATGGAGTTTTGTGGGCTGTGTGACTTGCTTCCATATTCTTTCGGTGCTGATCTAAAAGGCTGCAGATTTGTTCTGAATTCTTATACAAATTTTTATGGTGAACAGTTTTATTGCGTGTCCTGTCATAATACCCATGTTGATTTTATTATATGCCTCAAATGGCATAACCTCCATACCACATTTTAGCCAGATCTGTTCAATAGTTTTCTAATCATACGGACAGACAGATGTGATCAGCCTTATATGCACTAATTTCATGCACGTTTTGATAAGAATGCATAATTAACCTGGCTGGGTCGAAAGTTACAAAGTGCTGTTTGAACTAAATGAGAATGTTTTGTTGGTGCTATACACCAGACCAACTGAATTTTATTTTTTGGTGTTGCTGTGTTAAGTTGCGTTGCTGAACATTTTATATATATATACCTTTCTTAAATTACTGATGATCATTCTGCACTTATTTTATTTGTTGATGCATGCATATATTGGCTGAATCAGCCATCAGTGCACAATTCTGTATTATTATAATACTGACTGGACTGCATAATAAGAGCTAAATATGAATGCAGTTAAAATTTATCTGCTAACAGGAATGGCTGTTAGTGTGTCATTTAAAGGTACATAAAACCCAACAGTTTGATGCTAATGGTCCTGATATTGATGTTTGCATACTTAATATTATTTTAATCCACTTCTTGAATTTTTGTGAAGCAAATTTGCAGTATTGCAAATATCGGTGCCTCTGATTACCGTGTGAAACACGTATATGATTGAAGTGCCAGAGATTTGAATCCCATAAGATCTCATGAAGGTGTGTGTTTCAACTGTGGGATTTATGTTGAACTATGGGATCAAGTTTTTGAGTGTTGCATATAAAAATCTTTTTAAAATAACCTGGAATGTTATGTTTATTCTCTTGCTTTAGTTTTGACACAACTAGCGAAAGTGCATGAAGTGTAAGAAAGTAAGTTTTGTTCAGTTCTGATTATCATGTGTACCTTTTTTTTTGATTTTGATCAGAATTAAGAACATCCTAATTCGTAAATCATATTAAACATTAAACTGGTGCTTATTTCTTTGTAAAGGCTTCAAAGAGTTCTTTTGTGTTAATTAACACCAGCTGTTGATTGTACCAAACATCAGTTTTCCAAAGAATACCTTTCTTTGGAAAATTAATTAGTGTAGTGTTCTTGTTAGATAATTAAGTTCTATGTACCTTTACATTTGTAAGAACCTTGTGTATATTGTGCATAATAAATTTGTCTTAATGAAACAGTGAATGCATTAATTTAAATAATACAGCTGATCAGATACATCTCTTCAGATGTTTGTTTTATTGAAGTATTGTATTAATCTTTGGTCTTTATTAGTGTCATTTTAATTGTCTCTCTGGCTATGTCGTTGATTGAAATGTTGTAGTTTTATGTCATGTTCAGGGCGTATTAATATTTTAGTTGAAGTTCACAGTACTCTCATAGAGGAAAGAAGTGTTTATTTTAAATTATATTATAGTTTAGGTTTTGTGCGTTGCGATTATGTTAAGTTCTACACTTCTCCCTGCATGACTGAATGGACCTAAAGACTCTTGAATACTTAGTGGAACAAGGTGATTGAATAGATTGGGGATGTGCTTTTAAACTCCATTACTTTTAAGATTGTGCGCTTTGGCACAAATTTGCATACATTTGTTTCATCTCTTTAGTTTTACAAAAAAAATACTTAAATGAAACTGGACTGCAGTATTATTATATGATCTCTGATTTCCTGCTAGATATGTAGGATTATTCAGGAAATTAAAGCGGTAATGTGATCTCCAATTGTCCTCGCACAGTCTGTAACATGATATTCTCAAATATTTGTAAAGAGGAACGTGCTAAGCTAACATGGAATACTGTAATCAGTTGACGTGCTATAAAATGTTTGTAAGTTAACCATTTTTCATTGTAATATTTTGAGATTGCTCCAGAAGTAAAATCCCTTGTATTTAAATTTTGTTATGTATTTGTCAATATATTTAAATATGCACTTGTTAACCACTTGATAAAGATATCTGATGCAGTCATTGAATTTGATTCTGCATTGCCCCTGTATACTCTGTAGTGATCTAGAATGATTGAACATTAAGGCCTTTGACCATTGTTTGTTTATATAATTTGATTTTATTGAATTGTTGGGAAAATTATTTAAATTTTCTTATGTAATAAAAACAAAAATGTATCTGCTGTCATATCTCTGAACTTCTGAAGATTGTTATAATAAATTATACCAATTTTTTTGAATTAGATGTGGTTCTGTTTCGAACAACTCGATCAAGGGATAATTTTGTTAAGAAAAATATGTAAGTCCACTTCACACTTGTATCAGAAAAAAAAATGCTGTAATAGAACAGTCTTAGCTGAGTGCCAACCTACAGCTGCAGGAATTTTACCAACTTCAGACAATATTTGAAACAAAACGATGTGATGGTTGGAGGATGTAAATACTTTTAGAAGGGGCTTGTTAAGTGTAACATCATTTGTGTGGTATTTATACACGTGATTGAATGAATGAGGGCTGGAAAAATAACATCCCTAGTATCGCGACTGTGTAAAATTTACTCTGTAGTCTGATGATATTGTGTAATGTAGTTCATTGGAATGGTAAAATTGCCACTTGAATAGTTTTTCTTTCTTTCTGTAGTTGTCTTGTTTTTCTGATGGGTGGTTCTGTTGGAGTGTGTACAGACATGAGACTTAATTGTAACTGTCGGTTTTTCTGATGGGTGGTTCTGTTGGAGACTTAATTGTAACTGTCATTATGTAAAAGGTAGGCCAAGGAGAGGCTGAAGATATAATTTTGAGACTGATCTGTGAAGACAAGATGAAGGAAACAACAAAGCGAGAAAGTATGGTTGTTTCATGTCTCAGAAGATTTTGATTTAGAACTTTGTGATACAGCAGGAGGTTTCATGCTGCATTATATGAATATTTGTGTCAATAACAGTTGGTGATTGTACAGTTTTTGAAGTGTTGCACATAGCAAGGTACCTTTCTAAAAACTGAATATTGTGAATATACGTGTCTTCAATATTTTGTTTGAATTTAGTGTATGTAAGAAGCTAGTCAGGCTAATTAAAATGTGTTTAAGTGAAACCTCTAGCCAGATTCATGTCAGTAAACATTTGTCTGATACATTTCCTAGACAGATTGGCCTGAAGCAGGGAGATGCTCTATTGCCGCTGCCTTTAAATTTTACCTCAGAATAAGCCTAGGAAAGTCCAAGAAAATCAGGGCAGTTTGGAATTGAATGGGACACATCAGCTTTTGGTCTATGCTGATCATATTAATTTTTCAGGCAAATACAGAAACACTAGGGCTAGTAGGGATGTTGGTCTAAAAATAAATGCAGAAAAGACAGAGTATATGATCATGTCTTGGCATCAGAATTCAGGACAAAACCAGGATATTGCGACCGAGTTATCATCATTTTTTCTTTTTATTTGGGAGGTCCCAGGTTCATGTCTCAGTCTGGAGACCAGCTACCTTGACTGAGGTTTTCGAGGTGTAAGATAAACCACAAATAAATAAAATGTGAACTTGGTTATGTCCCAGCTCCAGACATGTCAATAATACATAATTTAGTTTGTACAATTTTTAAGTTTCTGTGGTGTAATTTATGTGCATTGAATCTAAGTGTTTATTATTGGCATGGAAATATTCCCCTTTTTTGTTATAGTCACATGAATTGTTCCCCTTACCTCTGTATGACAATGTTTTGCCTCATTCTCGTGTTGAGGAAGCAATGTTGGTTTAGTAGGATTTCAGGTTCTCGCAGTCTCCAGTATGAAGATGGCTGTCTTTTGGGTTGTAGTAGTGTTTTGTTTGGTAGAGGTGTACTGATGTTTCATAGGTGCCAGGCATCTTCAGTGTTGGTGTAGTTAATACTACTCGTTAGTCATTGGTAGTATTTTATGTTTCCAGTTGTATTTTTAGCAGTTGTACCAGGATTTGATGTGAATAAGTTGTATTTGTTATGCTGTGTTGTTGAGTGCAATGAGTTTGGCTTCCCTCGCAAACAGGGTGAGGCAGACAAGTGTGAACTGCAGCCGGCATTTTGGGAGAAGGATCTATTGAAGTACTACTACACACATGTTGCATCACAAGCATCCCCTGAGGTACTGCGTGCCTGCAGCCTTCAAAGACTCGAGAATCGTGAAGGATTTGTCTTGTAGTACCGTGAGTTTCGGAAGTGAATTTAGGTTTTTGTGCTGTGAAATCGCGTCTCTGAAGGAGTTCCTATTAGGTAAGTTACAAAAGTTAGACTTAACAGTCACGTGGTGCATATAAGGTCATTTTTTCGCAGTACTGCGGTGTTAATTTTGTTTCATTAGTGGGCAGTAGAGAATCCTCCACCGTGCAGAATGCCACGAATGATTGAGCCAAAGGTGTCAGAATTGTGAACAATATTTTTATTAATAATGCTTATTTACTATTCTGCAACTCTTAATGGAAGGCACAGAAAGTATAAGTTTTTAATGAGCTGTTCAGTAATATTTAGTGTTGTGTATAGCAAGCACTGTTGATGTTTGATACTTTCAATGTGTTATATGCAGCCTGATTGGAGTTTGGCTGCACTAATGCCATGAAGTATACATGATTTTGTAGTTTAGAGTGCAGCCAGTGTGATTAGAGCTTGCTTAAGTTTTTTTCAGAATTTCTTTTAAACAGTTTGATTTTTAATTGGATTTATTGGTATTCCTTCCAGTCTAATGTGTATATTAAACATTATTGTTTGTTTTGTGGACGTTTCTTGTTGAGTTTACGTTTCACCCATTTTTTAGCAGTCAGTTTGGATGTCTTCATATTTTTATTCATGTTGATATGAAAATTATTATATAAGAAAAATTTGATCATTTCAGCTACCTTCAATTTTCAGAGTTTATTTTATAGAGGGTTTACATATTTAGGTCTATTTTTGCATTATAGATTATTTTATCTTATAACTAAATTCCTTTTAAACCAAATATTGAACAAGAGTGAAAAAAACTTCTTGAACCACTACTACAATATGGATTATGCAGTCAGATGGAAGGTTGTGTTGTTCTATGTGAATTATGTACATACCAAAATTTACCATATTCCAGACTGCGTAACCACTGACAGTTTAATATAAGCTTATGCTCGACACAGAATTTTTTATGCTTTGCTTAATTTTCAGTTAAATTACAATTCAGTGTAAGTTCATTCACATGAATACTTTCCATCGTTGAGCAAGAATGTGTATGTTCATTTAAAAAAGACATTTGTGAGGTAAGTGTTGTATAACTTGTGTTGTTGGTACAATCGTACAGACTTTTGACAAGATACATAATAATTTACATCATATTTATATAAATTCTAGACACTGTACAGAAAATGTTGACAACACATTTCACAGTTTGTTGTAATGCAGTAAACATCGGTGTATTGTTCCAAATATGTAACTGAAGGTTGATTTTTCTGAGAAATGATTCTGACAGCAAAAGTGTGTGAATTTGGTGTCTAATTTCAATGATCTCAGCCTGCATATTTATACACAGATTGGTGTAGAAATCAGGACATTAATTAAATGCAAATTAATATGCACTTTCTTGTGATTTTTACATTTAATTTAATTACTCTTTATGTCTGCCCTTACATAATTATTCACTATGGCTGCCTTTCATTCTGATACAACTTTGTGGCTTGGGATAATGAGTGTGTCTTGACTTTATATCATTATGTATATATCTATAATTTGGTTTTAGAATATGATTGTATATATGTGCTAATAATTTCATCATCTTCACTGTTATATGTTATAGAAATTACAGAAATGTAGAAGTGCTGAGTTGACATAAATTTAAAGTTGATAGAAGATTTCATAAAACTGTTTTATCTTTTGCATTGGGCCCTCAATAACGATGGATATGGAAATAATTAAATTGTGGATGATAGCTTAGGAAGTTGAAATATATTGAGGGCCCACTGTATAATAAAATAAGAGTCTCTAAAGTAACTCAGTTATTTTCTTATTATATTCATAATTGTTGAAAGACTGTGTTTAGGAGCTATATGGAAATTATGCATATGGGTTGCAGTTTTTTTTTTTGAAGTTCATGGAGACCAATGAATATGGAAGAAGAAATCATGTTATTTTTTTGGTAATATCTATGCATTTTCCTGGAACAAATAGAGGTTCTTATTTTTGGTGGAACCAAATCCTTACCGTATGAATCAAATGAGAGGCTTGTTAAATATAGTGCATTTTTACTAATGCTTATATCTGAGATATTGAAATTATGAGATATTAAGAAGAGTATTTGATCTGGGAGTTTTAGTAGTAGTTATGCCATGCACAGGAAGGTTTACATCGTGTAAGACATTTTATTGTTATAAAAGTCATTGATTTTTTTTTAATGGATTAGCAATTTTCTTTACACTTTCTGTATTTCTTTGTGCCGAATTTACATATGCTCAATCATATTATATTATGGGCTTGCTGCAAAAAGCCTCTCTTCAGAGAAATAATGGGTTTTGTCTATTCAAAATAGCATTTTCAAGGCTTTTTTTATTGTACAAAAGTCGACAATAAAAACTGACGATTCAATGAATATTTTTGTGGATCCAACCAACCAAATTCTTTTGGACAACTTGCCTGACGGGATAACCTCCCATCAGCAGCAACAGATCCCAGTTTGAATGTTTGAGGCTCCCGCCAGGACGTAACCCTGTTAGCGATAGCAAAATTTCCGTTTTTTTTATATTAAGACCGTTTACCATTTCCAGCAATGCGCCTTGTGCACAGGAATGGTTTCACCTAGGAAGGGACGATGCTTGCGTTAGCGCAGGCCTCCGCCCTTAGTTAGCTGTTTGGTTGGTTTCAATATTTTTGTGCTTGCATTTTTTTAGTTTAGTTAGTAAAGTTGGCAACAATGAAATGACTTAACTGAGGTTTGGTAGCCAAATGTTTTGAGTTAGTAATAGATGTTATTTGCAGTATGTCATAAAATAATAAAAATAGAAAAAGGATATACAAGTTACTCCACATTAGGAACTATTTTCCTTGGCAGTCTTCTCTCACCCCAAGTGTCTACATGACGTGTAGCGGGACAGTTTGACTTTACTTTTGCCAAATCCAGACCGGTTGTACAGCATGGATTCCTGTTCACCATGTAACAGGTATGCTTTTTCATGCAAATAAATTTGCCCTTATTAAAAATTTGACCTTGTAGGTGCACATGGGAACAGGATTTTATTTTTACGTTTTCGTAATCAGGGATCAAGACCAGGGGTTCTCACCATTTTTTGCTGCTGTACCACTAATTATAATTTAACACATTAAATGTAACACTAACCAAATGCGTTCAGGGAAAACTTATATATGTTAACATTATCTTTTGATTTTGTTACTGGTACGCATACCATTGGTTGGAAACAAATATAGGGGTGCGATAATAGTTGGTTTTATTACCGACTAGGCTATTGCTATCAACTAAAACATTAATATTCTCGACAAGAAGATGGTAGTAGGATCAACGTACGATTATTGTAACTTTCAGTTGTTTACGTATGATATGTGTGCTGCAGTTGGGTGGTTGCAGTGGTTCAACATAACCTGAATTTTATTGAAATTTTATAGTTTTGCTGTACGGATATTTATATGTATGGTATGAAGTACATTTGCGAATAGAACTCAAAATGATGGGAATTCCTATTCAAGTAGCAGTTCGGGTAAGATTAGTTGCTATGTTAACTTAGATTTACATATTAAGAATTCTGATCCACAAACGTATTTAATGAATGAAGAGTATATGTAAGTGGAAAAGCACAACATTGGACGAAGAGTGTTTAAGTAAACATTCAGGCTAGTATATATGTCATTATTAATAATTCTTGTAGTTTAATTTTATTATATTCTGTTCTTCAAAGTTTTGTACACACCACACACTGAACTAGAATTTTGGCATAAGTCATTTTAATATATAAGGTTCCTTGGATTTAACATATTTACTTAAAGCCAAGAAATACCAAATACAGTATAGGTATGAAATGATAGTGTCTTCTTGATATATTTTAACAAGACAGAAAGGTGTAATCTATACCAGATTACTCATAGTTTCCGCATGCATCTTGTGCACTGTTTCTTTCTGAATGTTGACTAGCTGAGCGATTGTTGGTGTTTCAAGACTTCTGATTGGAATTAGTCAGTTATTTCTGTTGGTTTTTGTTTTTTATTTAATATTTTTCTGAATTGTATTTTTTTCAGGTGCGTCCGTTGCTGCCTACGGACAGGCTACATGACGTTGTTTGTGTTGATAGTCTTCCATATGCTAACCAGATTGTTCTGGGGAACCAGAAATGTTTCACTGTAAATTATGCATTGCCCATGGATTGTTCCCAAAGTCAACTTTTTATCACTACAGTATACCCTCTCATTTATTGCGTTCTGGAAGGTAATATAAATATCATAAAGCAAAGGTGGTATTCATTATGTTAGTTTTAGAGTTTAATATATTTTCAAGTCAACATATGTCTCGCTATTCATATTTTTATTTACAGTATTGCACATATACCCTGATAACTTGTGACTAAAAGACTTGGATAGTTTTGAGTTTTGCCTGCATAAAGATTCCAAGCAATTATGTGCTATTATATGCATTTAATTTGGCAATATTTGAGTAAAGTTGCATTCAAAATAGGCGTAAATAGTAAAATATGTTACTTATCTATATAACATAAACTAGTTGTACATAAGTTATTTGCAGTATTCTGCAAACATTTAAGAGCTTTTGTTTTATTTATATTTTGTTTTGGTAAGTTGTGAGATGACTGAATATAGTTGCAGTGATGTGACGTGAGTGGTAGAAGGATAGTGTAAATTGGAAAAGTGTACTTTTGTCTAAACACAAGTTAGGTTAGGTTCATATAATTTTCATTGGACAGGGGCAAAGTATCTTTCATAACTCTAGTTTAGATTTACAAGGGGATCCGGTTGATTATTACCCTCTAATTTGGCTCCAGTACTTTAGTATGGCAGTAACATTTTACAGCCTCCATGGTTGTTGGTGCTTGGTGATTGAATTGAAAAGAGAGAAAAAACATGCCTGCTTGGGAACAGAACACAAGTCGCCTGCTCGTAGGCTGAACTGAACTATAACAGCAAACTGAAAGAATGATTCTTCTATTGAATTTTTAAAGTAACAGTGAATAATGTATTAAAAATAAAATTGTGTATTACAGAGGAACAGTGAGGTGTCTATGCCTGATATTTTGGCCAAGAAATCGTGAATAATGTATTAAAAATAAAATTGTATATTACAGAGGAACAGTGAGGTGTCGATGCCTGATATTTTGGCCAAGAAATTAGGAGGGTGCACTGTTGTATGGCAAAACTGGAGCTGGATTGGAGGGTAACAATTCACTGTACCCCCTAGTTCGACAGCATTAACTTATAGAAGTTAATTTTATAACAAAATATATGTATTATATTTAAAATATTGGTAATGATATTTGAGTTGTGTGTTAGTTATAGTGTAATGTGTTAGGGACTTTATGATTAGTGTCAAGCACAGAAGTCTCTGAGTGAAGTTTTTTTTGGTTTCTCCAGGCTCTCTAGGTAGATTTTGTCCTAAAAATAGACCATGACCAGTTCCTTTTTTCTCCTTTAGAGTTTACAATTTGCAGCTTTCCTCCCACTTAACATTATGTAATGTCTGCAGTTGAGGAATCATATTTAAATAAACTGAGATATAAACAAACCAGAAGTTTTGCAAATTTTTTTCTTCACAATTGACCTGACGTTTTCCATCCTTGTGAGTTCTTTTATAAGGGATGAAAAGAGTTGAAAGGTAAATTGCAATTTTCGATCTAATGCTGAATTAAGAGAAAGTTACTAAACTTTCTTTGAGCTAATATAGCATGGGACATACATACAAATTAATATTTTGTGGATGATTGAATGATTCTGTATCAACTGCTTTGAATATCATTAAGTTGAGAGAATCATGTTTTGATTCATGGGCAGAATTGGAAGAGGAACACGTTATAGTCTGTCTCAAGTTTGTATCCCGATGCTTACGTTTTAGGACTCGCTCATTTCTGTTGCAGGGTATGACATATCGGTGATTGCGTATGGCCAATCTCGTTCAGGGAAGACATATACCATATTTGGTCCTGGTCTGCATTGTGCTTTAAGTGAAACTGAATATGGCGTTATTCCTAGGGTAACTAGAGAAATCTTCAGTCAACTGACGGTGAGTATCATTCATGCAATTGGTAATCTGTTTGTTTGTTTGTTTTTCCACAACTTATTATTAATGAATCACCCTTAGTCGACTAGTGATTAGCGTGCTCGCTACTGGACCCAAGGTTCACTGGTTCAATCCCAGCTGAGGTCAATGGTTTTTTAAGGGTGATAAAAGTCTGTAGCACAACTTCCTTCAGAGGGGAAGTAAAGCCAGCGGTCCCATGTCGTAGATTTACGGCACGTAAAAGAACCTTACGAGCGTGATACGAGATGTTTCGTAAGCAAAATTCAGCGGCCATTTCTCACCCAAGTCTCTCCTGATTCACTACTAGATGGCTATAGCAGACAAATCAGGATTGAGTAGAAGTTGTGCAGAGGCAGTGGGCTGGTCACACACTACTCATAAATGCACACTTCAAAAGACCAGGAATCTTCGTAAGTCGGGAGGTCATGGCCCGAAAACGGGCCAAAGCACAATAGATGATGTTATTAATGAAGTGCATTTACTACTTTATTTATGCTTTAATTATTCTAACAAGACTTTTCCGTGGGGTAAATTATGTGGGATCCAAAGTATTCGTGAAAGTTTTGTGTTGTCCATTAGAGAGTACCGTTGTTTTATAAGTATTTTCCATTTATTTTTTTAGCAAACTCCTGGAAGAACATTTAAAGTAACAGTGTCATTTATTGAGATTTATGATGAAGGAATTAGAGATCTTCTGAACACAAGCCAATTTAAGAAAAAAGTAATGATTTTAGAGAATTCAGAGGTAAGTGTCACAGGGTTATGAAAGTTGACGGACTTTTCATGCCTTATACGATATAACAGTAAAATTATAGTTTTATATATTTTAATCTTCATGTTTGTGGAACAGAGGCGTGATAATAAAAGATTTAGAACCGAATGATGGAAAACAGATATTCTTCTTAACATCCTTTCTCAGAAACCCTCGTCTGTGTTCTTCCTTAATATCAGTGGCCAAATTTCACACTCATTTAAAACAATAAATATAGTACGCGTTTTGTATGTCATAATTTTAAAAGAAGATATAAAACTTAATTGTGCTTTCTTTCAAGGGTACGTCAGTTGTTGTTGGGGCTGAAGAAATTGAATGTCAAAGTGTTAGTGAAGTATTTAATTGCTTGCATATAGGAATGAGTAACAGACAAGTAGGATGGGCCACAGATCAACAGCAACCATCTCGTTCCCATTCATTATTCACGTTAACTCTTGAGCAGCAGTGGAGTGTTGGTAAGTATAAAAAAAACCATCAGCATTATTAAGCAATTTATTTAGTTGACAGCAATAATTCAATTAATGTTCAGTATGAACATTGAGCAGTATGAAATGTACGTCAGGCCCACTTGGATTTTGATCTCAGAGTGCTGTTAATACACAGCTTCCTTATATCCTGAATTTAGAGCAGTCACTGTCTTATTTCTGCATGAATTATGAATTAGCGCAACAGCCCGAAGTTGAGCCTTGGTCTCCTCCCATATAGGAGGTTTCTCGGTCTTCGAAGTGTGCATTTATGAGTAGTGAGTGACAAGCCCACTGCCTCTCCACAATTTCTACTAAGTATTACCTCGTGAAAATTATATATTTTACTCTAAATGTGGAAGACGTCAAGGCAGTTAAGTTATGTGCTTTTACAGCTTGAAAAATCATCTGTATTTCTGTATTAATTGTATGCGACTTATTTTGCAGATAACGTTGTTTATCATACATGTTCGAAAGCTCAGTTTACTGATCTTGGTGGCTCAGAGAAAACAGTTTTAATAGAAAATGGTGGTCATTTCACATCAAAATCAGTTCAACTGGATTATGGATTGGTAGCTTTGGGGAATGTTGTTTCCGCACTAACTGAACCGCATTGGCAGCATGCGCATGTCCCCTATATGCAGTCCGTGTTAACAAGACTTCTTAAAGTGAGTAAACAAAACTATTGTGGTGTGATTGTGTTGAACTTTTGTAATCTGGTGGTATCAAACTAGATTTGTTTTCAAAAGACCCCTAAATTCATTCCCAGTTACTACCACAATACATAGAAAAAAGTTAATATCTTCATCTCCTTCTTCTATGGCTCTCTGGTCTGTATTCGGTCCATGGCCTCCTCAATTCTCCTCTTCATTCGGTCCTCTGCTAGGTCCGTCTGTCTGAGGCTTTGATTGAGGTTTCAAAACATCTTCCTTTTTAAGGTGCAAGGTTGTTAGCCTTG
>NW_019059871.1:469742-493143 GCF_000696155.1 Zootermopsis nevadensis | reverse complement strand
AGTTAATATAAACATCAGTAATTACCTGAATGTCGCTGTAGATGTGACATCCATTCAGGAAATGCTGTAGGTTCTTATGTATGGAAGTTTTGATAATGTTCAAATGCGGTAAATTAGTTAACCGTTTTTGACAAAAAATGTTGCGGATGTATCTAAAATTAATGAAATATACGAGTTCAAAAGAATTAATTAACTTTGCCTTGATTTTAATCCTATTGGTCCCTAATTTTTATTAATATATTTATTTATAGTTCTGTGTTTTATGGGAAAAGATGCTGGTAAAGCATATCATTACATATGACCAAGAAATCTGCTGCGATTGTACATAATGTCACTTGTATTAGACACCGAGTATCATAATCGTCATGTCATTATGTTCCATATGTGGTAAATAACTCATATATTTATCTCAACCAAATGAAGTGACAACTTGCCCATTTTTAATATTTTTAATATTCTGTAGAGTTCATTTGGCGGGAAAGCTACTACATTGGTAATCGGATGTGTATCACCAGCTTCTTTGGATTATGATGGAACACTAAACAGTTTGGGATTTGTTACTCATATACGAGGCATCACTAACACTCCAGTGATGAACAGAGCAGCAGTCAGCAATGATCTTGAACGTATTGCAGAAGTTACTTCAGAGGAACAGTATACGGATGTTCCGGATTCAGAGGAAAGGAGTACGAATGTGGATACGTTCGGGTACGTAGCTTCGTTATCGTTCTGGTGTTACCAGTGAATTGCAGCTACACATTTAGAGCAGATTTTATAATCTTCTGACAAGGTTATCCAGTTTGTGGGCTGCCAAAGATATTTATTTTACACTGTACAAAAGAGAAGAGCGTTTACCAGAATTTTAAATTTATTGTGGACAGCACACTGCCAAAGGGCTGAATTTGTCCGTGATTTCTTGTCTTCACATCCCGATTTATAAACAGTTACTTCTTACACTCATTATGCACTGTGAACATTCTTCGTAGACGTTAAAAATGCAGAAACACGCTAATCAGTTTTCAAATTAGTATGCATAAAAGCAAATTAAGGTAAAGAATTTGTGTTTCAGACTTGAATTTGCGGCGTCTCAGTGGTTGAAATTGGTTGCTAATGCAGAAGATTTGTTCAGCAAACTTGTGAGCAGTGCAGGCCTTTCTCGAGACGAGAAAGATCAGATTGAACGTTGGCTGTGTTTTAAACAAGAATGCGAAGAATGTGTTGGTAGCGATGACGCTGCAAGTTGCAGGGGTTTTGAAGGAAGAATACTAGAAAGGATAGGTATGTTGACAAATTGAATTCAACTTATTTTTAAAAGAAGATTGCCATCTTCTGGGTTGTTGCGCCGTGTAGTCTGGTAGATGTCCACCAACAATTCAGAGGTCATGCCTCTGTCATCAGTCCCACGCATCGTTATAGTTCACAGGCACAGATGACGCAACAACGGCTCACCGTAGACCAATAACGGCAATCAGGCCAGTGGACATAAAAGCTAAGTACTCCTGTGCAATTAACGACCAGGAGGTGTTATATAAATATGGTTTTGTAAAATACATGACTTTATGCCCCGTTAAAAACCATAATCTTTTTTCATTTGTATTATATGAATTAATTTGTTTTGCCACTGATGATGACCTCTTGAGGTCGAAACGCATTTGGCATTGGTGTCCTTTCAAGTGTGAACAGTTTTGTTTGTATGCATGATTTTATATTCCAATACATTACACGGTATGCAAGGTTTTAAGACGACTGATTTAAACCAATTACATTCACTAGCTGTCGCTTTAATGTGAATTGCTTGCTGGCAAATTAAGAGTGGCAAGAGAGGTTAGGTTAGGTTGAATGCAAGGGGAAAAGGGAACATTTTGCTCAGTTCGTGTGATTTAACCCTCTGTGTGGGACAATAATTAGCAACTCAGGATTATCTGATGACTGATTTAAATTTGGAAATTTAAATTTCCCGTAGAAGTACTGGAGTAATGTGTTTTCAGATGAGATTACAGAGTCAGAGGAAAAGAGTGAAACTTCCCAAGTAAGTTCCTCTCTAAAAGTGACATCAGACTGTAGCAAGAATGTGGGTGAGAAGACTAATTACGAATCTGAGACGGAAAGTGAACAGGGTTCCCAGCACCCAGATTTTTTAGAAAAATTGGATGACCTGATTAAAAAATTCAAGTATAGAACAGACGGTACAGTGAAAAACAGAAAGGATTCATATATTACAGAAGATGAGAATGAAAAGACCGGTATGTCAAAACACTGCTTGGATGACGAACAAGGTAAGATGTTAGTACTATATTAAATTTTAAAATTTTGTATGCTTCAACAGATATTTAACAATTTTGTTACATCTCTTAACAGTCTACACTTTGTATACACGTTATGTACTGCAAAAGCGTGTCACAAAAGTTCTGCGGGGAATTTACAATGATTTCTTTCTTTAATATTTCCCATCTACGTACTTTCAGAAAGACCTGCAGAAATGTGTTTTGTTTTCAGCTCTGTTCATCACTGTTAGATTTTCAGTCAAAATTAATCAAAAAGTTCAAAATTAATAAAATATTTTAACGTCTGAAACATCAGTAAATAACTTTCTTCTGTTTAATGATTTATTTCACATTTGAATCACTTTTAAATTTTTTGAAATCCACGAAGACTGCGGCTAACTGTAGGCATGTGTTTACTGATGGGAATGATGGGCTATATTTGACTTTCACGAGAAAAAGAGACCGGAGTCTTCCCGTGTTGCATAAACTGAAAAGACTTTACCAGGCAACAGATATACAATAAAAACAAGAAATATGAGAATAATAATTTAAATTATTTTATACCTAGACTAGTCTTAATAACTGCAATGTGTTAAAACTGTAAATGATGCTTTTACTACTGGGGATATTTGAGAATTTATTTAGTATGTGGTATAGGTCACGTACGTTGCAAACAAATTTGTATTATTTGACTACATAGGCCACATCCTTTATGGAAAAGCAAGGTACATTTTTATAAACTTTTATAGCATAGGTTTTAATGAAGAGATATCTGTAAAGATGATACATTAGGGTTGAAACATTGTGGGCTGCTAATGAGAAGATGTATAAATTGTTTGTTTTTCGGTAGTTTTTAGAAGTGTGTCTGTTTTTCTATCATGTTTATATGTTTTTTAGGTGATGAAATCCTCAGTATGTGTTGTCCATCAAAAGTGGCACCCTTTGTAAGTCACAAGTCGTTAGGTGGCAGAAGGAAAAGCATTCATCCTGGAGCAGATTTGCCTGATATTGCAATGGCAATGAATTATGCAAGATTAGGAGCATCTATGAAAGAGGCTGAGGTATTATTTATGTATTTGTTTGTGTATTCAGTTTATTTTTAATACAGTCTGAAGTGGTGTAGGACCATGTGGTCTAGTAGAAGTTGATTGGCATTTTAGGGTGGCCACACACGCTCTTGCTTGCCGGAAGGCTTACATCCCTGAAGGCAAACCGGAGCGTGTGTGGTGAATTTGGCCGGAAACCGAGCCTCCGATAAATCTGCAGTCGCTTGATTTCTTGCCTCGAGGCTTACTGAATGTTTACAAGTCGTAACGTGTGTGGGCAGAGACGAGGGTAAAGGCAAGGTTTGTAGCATTTAGTCATCTCAACCAGCCACCGAGAACTTCAAATCCTTGTAGTTTAACTAAGTTAAACAGTTCCAAATATGTGTCCTCATCCATTCGAAGGTAGTTATGCCAGTCCGTTGGCTTTAATCAAATTTCATTGAACAAATTTATGTGAGAATATTTTGATCCATCTAACCAACTTCTGACCCACTTGGAATGTTTCAACTTTCTTTTATTTTTCAACATTTAAGTAACAGCAAGACCGATTAAAATCGCATCGTCTTCACTGAACATGTTGTAGCATCGACTTAAGAATAAAAAGACTGAGCACAAACCTGTCACAAAGTCTGAACGTGTGTGGACTCTCAGAGGTTTGAGGCTTACCTTCCGGCTTTAACTTTGAAGGCAGGCCTTCCAGCAAGCCAGAGCGTGTGTGTGCCCACCCTTAGAGGTACATGCTGTCTCAGAAATGTCAGTAAATTTTCACTGGATTACACAGTGCTACAACTTAGAAGACAGCCATCTTCATACTCCCCAACATGAGAACCTTAAATCTCACTTGTTTTTCCTTACTAGAGCAACGCGCTTCTTTCGGAGCGCTTTCTCTGGTCTGATGTTTTAGTTCTTTACGTCGCTGTTCAGAGGCCAACTGTTCTTGGTCAGTCAACTCTCTACGTCCAACTCCACCCTTGCAAATCTTTGTCTTATAATCGATCATGAAATTTTGATTATTTTCACTAGTTTAATTCCGTCTTCATTTAAAATCTTGATTAATATATCTCTCATTACTGAATCTTTTGCTTTCTTGAAGTTAATAAATAAGTGATGTACTCCAAGTTTTTCTTCAGTATCAGATAAATGAAGAATATGTTATGCTGATTGATTACTTCATAATCTACACTGATATCTTCAAGAAAATAATTATTTTATACAAAACAGAATTGTAATAATAATAATGTTAGAAATATAATAAATGTGAATTTTCTAAATTAAGCAGGTAGTTGATATGCTTTATTACCGGTCAAAATACATAATTTGACTTGATTATTTTGTAGTCCGTAGCAGAAGAATCATGCGAGGGAGATGTTAATATTGAAAGAGAAAACGATCATGAGACAAGTGGCGGTGCGAATAATAGTGTAATCCAGGATAGTGCAAGTGAAGTGCTTCCACCTGCCTGCACTTTACCACCACCCGGGCCATACCAAGAGCTACAGATGCTTTCCGCAGGGACTGAGGCGAGACAAAGCCAGATTCGTCAGGTACTGATTGACCTGGACGGTCTTCACAAGAGACTTGAGGAGTTGCAATGCACTATACAGATCAAGGTAACATGATTCAGTTTACTCAGCAACAGCTAAGATATACTACATTTATTTATGTATAAAATGAAGCTTTCGCGGCGACTGAAGTTGATGAAAGACTCTCGGGCCATAAGCCGCGTCAGGTGGCTGAATGGCGAATAAACCATATATTCTGCCAATGTTTCGAGAGCAATCTCTGCCGTCCACTGCCATTTCCCATCGGCGAGCGCGCTACGGAGGACCAGTTTTGTTACGCAGCTGCCCTGAGGATGAGACCAGAGACCATTCAGCCACCTTACACGGCTTATAGCCCGAGAGTCTTTCATTTACATTTACTTAATCTGAACATCTTGATTCACTGAATTTAATATCATGGTATCAATATAACTTGTATTCTGAATCACCATTGGGCAGATACCTACTGCATGTTTAGCTGACTTAGCTGTCTGTAGGTCTTCGCCCTAGGTACTGCAATGATAAAGGTTCAAGGAATCTAATTCTTATTTCAATAATTTATAGGAACAATTCATTGGTGATATGATCAGAAATAGTGAAATGAGAGCATCAGCGAAACAAAAATTTCAGAGGAAGAGGAGTAAATTGGAGGAGGAATATTATAAGACGAGGACACATCTAGCACAAGCCGAGAATGCGTTATTGTTGACAGCTAAGAATTGTGATCTGAATGAAGAAAAGCTACAACACAAGAAGGAAGTTGAGAAATATAAAAATCTTGCAATACATTATGAAAAACGTCTTAAAGATATTGAGATGGTTAAACAGATAGCGGGTGACAGTGCTAGAAAGTAAGTTCAATTCTGTATCTTTGAATTTATTTATGATATTTTAACTGTATTTTGACGCAGGTTATGTGTAAAAACAGACTCACTTCACTTCATATAGTAAGTTTTGGTAATTTGGAGTACTGCTTCAGATTCGAAGGTAAAAAGCTCTAAGCATTTACAGTCTCAATCAAAACTATGTGGAGGTAAGTGGTCATCTTCATGGTCTGATATCAGGTTCTTAGGTGGCGAGTGTGAAGGTGGCTATCTTCTGTGTTGTTGTTGTCTGGTAGAAGTTTACCACTATTTTAAAGGCTTTTGCTGCCTCCGTCATCAGGGTGATTGCCCTTATCACCCTGATGATGGAGGCAGCAAGAACCTCTGAACTGTCAGTAAACTTCTACCAGACTACATGGTGCAACAACACAGACGATGGTTGTCTTCAACTTTATTGTCTGTGTGTATTCGTCCTGAAATAAACGAGGCCACAGTTCTCATTAAGAGGAGGTTGGATCTGACCTACATTTTTGGATGCGGTGAGGAAAAGAAAAATTACCGATAGTCATAGTATGATTCATAGGCACACGTATAATAATTTTTCTGCACGAACTTACTCCATGGAGCCGAGTCCTTCCTGAGAAGCCAGTAGTCACTTAGCCACTCCAGAAATTCCCAAAATTTTATGGAACTGAAAGGTTCATTACCATGTTCACAAGAATCCGCCACTGGTCCCTGTCCTGAGCCAGATGAATCCAGTTCATACCACCCCATCCTTTTTCTCTAAGATCCATTTTGTGTCCATTTTCCTTTGTTTAGGTTATTCCAAAGAAATAATTCTTCTTTACTTTTGTGTTTGAAATAATTTTAAATATGAAATTATGTTTCATATTTACATAATATTCATACTTAATGAAATGTGGGCTTCCAGCAGGTGACAAGTCCATGTTTGTGTTGTCTTATTTTACATTTAATTCTTTTTCGCAGGTAGTTATGGTGAATACATTATTTCAAAATTGTTGGTAGGTGAATTTATGACACAGACCTTCAAATTAGGTTGCTCCAGATCTGTATTAGGAGGCACCTGGTTTGAATCTGACTTTTACTCAGTTTATCCAGTCAAATTATAGGATAATATATGGCATGTTCCTGTAAGTCCATACTCTGATGGAGGAGGGGAGGTGTTAGACATTCCATATTTCTAACGATACAACATTCATGATAATTTTCCCACTTTATGTGACACAACTGAACCAGTATATAATTGAGGAACCTAAAATATGACATGGATCTTACCCAAGATATAACATAAAATTGAAAATTATGCCCAAACAATTTATAATCAGCTAATTATTCACTTAATTTGGCTTTAATTTTACTTTTCACATTGAAAGGGTTCTGGAATTGGAAAACAGCCTCAAAAATTCCAAGAAGCAAATGGAGAAACTGAATAAGCAGCTAAAGCAAGAGGAGCGGCACAAACAGTGTTTAGAACAGGAGCTTATAGAAGATCAGCGCAAAATAAAGGATCTGGAACAGAAGTATAATTTGCAGGCCACAAAGGTACAATCTCTGAAATTAAATGTATCTAAATTGCACCATGTCCTTAATTTACCATAACCTAAATAATCATTCCAGGAAAAAATACAAGTGATCACTAGGTTTTCCATGTCAGTTTGAACATCGATACCTGCTCGTTTCATTTATCTTCGTTGTCTTGTCGAACGTTGTTTACAACTGTGCTTTTTAAACACCTGCCACTAACAGTATTAAAATATTTTACCTTTATTTCTTTCTACAAGTAATTTTTACAAGAAAGAGGTGTGCACCGGGTATTGGTCGGGAAGCCTGAGGGGAAGAGACCGCTGGGAAGACCTAGACATAGATGGAAGGATAATGTCAGGTGGGATCTATGGGAGATAGGAGTTGAAAGAAACTAGATTTTGTTGGCTCAGGACAGGGTCCAGTGGAGGGCTTTGGTTAATTCGGTGATGAACCTTCGGGTTCCTTTATCACTGCCTGTATTTCAGATTTATTATTGTCATGTTATGAAGAGTTCGTCTGTTACTTTACCTGTGATTTCTTACACTATTAAGCAGTTGCTTGCTGTCACAGTTACTATAATTTACTTCAGTTTCTTTCAGTTGAATGCGAAAGATGCAGGCGAAACTTTAGATGAGGAGAGGCTACGTTGGATTCAGGAAGAAGAAAGAATCGTTAGCATGAGAGAATCATCACAAAGACTCCAGGAACAGTTGTTACAACAACAAACAATGCTGGAGAAGAGAGAGGCATTTCTGAAAGAGAAACTTTGTCTTGAAAATTTCAGGACGAGGGTAACTAAATATTCTTGATAAGTACAGTAGTGCCAATACATTTTATAGTAGCAATATGTAGCATGTTTTTGTAGCCACTCTGACTACAGTTTAGTGTTGACATCTTTGCAGACGACGTCTTAAGGTTCTGTAATCAGATGTGGTCCAACACACCTTTGCTGTTTATTTCTGTATTAATCATCCCTTGAAGAGAACGGGGTAGTATATACTGCTCCCCCAGTATTGTGAGGGTGATTAAGTCGAGAAGAGTGAGATGGGCGGGACATGTAGCGCGCATGGATGGGACAAAAGGTGTGCACCGGGTACTGGTTGGGAAACCTGAAGGAAAGAGACTGCTGGGGAGACCTAGACGTAGATGGGATGATAATCTCAGGCGGGATCTATGGGAGATTCTGTTCACAGAGTGCTTGTAACAGTAGTGTAAAAGTAAAGCTATCCCACGATACGCGGTGTAGCCGCTTTTGGGTGGGGGAGAGATATTGTAATAGTACTAATTGAATTTACTTGTATAATTTACAGAGTATAAGGGAAGTAAGTGCAAGAATATCTCATATAGAGCAAGTACTGAAAGAGAAATCAATTGATATGGAGAAGGTTGAGGATTTGGATGAAAAAGAAGCATTAAGGCATGAAATTCACAGCCTTCGGAAGACAAAAGAATGTCTTTCAGAAGAACGGCGTGGTCTTGATGAAAAGCTGCAGAAGGTAAATGTATTGAATTTATATGATTTGAAGCTTTTACGGCGACGTAACTCTATAAAATCTTCTAGGGCGATCAACCACGTCAAATGGTTAAACAATAAAACCGACGTTTCAGGGACCGTCCCTGTCCCCGTCATCAGGGTTCTGAACCATTTGACGCGTCTGATCGCCCGAGAAGATTTTATTGAATTATTGAATTTAATGGGTCATTTCCAGTACTGTGTGTATAAAGTGTGTAGTTACATATTTGTTATACATTTGACTTTATTTTTAGATGTGAAAAATAATATGGACTTCACTTTTAAATACAGTGGATTCTAGTTAATTGGGACACATCGGGACTAGAACACTTTGGCCCAATTAAACGACTGCCCCAATTATGCAAAGTTCCATGTAAAGAGTTAAAAATGTTTGTTATTTAAGATTAGTCCCAAATAAACGGCTGCCCCGATTAACTGATGGCCCCATTAACCGGAATCTACTGTACATGTTTTTGCATTTTTTTCATAGTTTTGTGTTATTTTCATTTGTCTTTCTTAACTTGTGGAATTACTAAATTTGTGTAGTGGTTTAATTTTAATAATATTTTCAGGACAAAAAGCTTTCAACGGTTGAAGAGAGAAAGATGTTAGAGTGTGAAGAAGCGATTGAAGCTATTGATGCTGCAATTGAATATAAGAATGAATTAATATGTGGAAGGAAGGGGCAAGGTTTAGATAATAGTCGTGTACAGCGAGAAAAGGTAAACTAAAAGATTTAAAGCTTTATAATTACCGATACTTTGCATCATCGTATTAATTTATGTAGTTCTTAGGATGGTTTGTTACTGTGGTTTAACTGTACATCACTTATCATTTTGTTATGTTATTTCTGAAATTTAAAATATCTAATTAGCTTATTTTTTCAATATTGCAAATATTGTTATGGTTGTTACAAAATGTGAAAATTATTTATCCAAAATATATATACAAAATATCAGATAATTTATGTTGAATTGTTGTAAATGTGATTCAGGTTGAAAAGTTGATGTGGCTGGTCCATGTAGGCACTTTTCAGTGCTGTTTAAACATTTAATTTCTTTTTACTTGCTAAATAACTATTAATTTCACAAGAAGGACTGTGCCATATGGTATTTTTTAATGCCTGTCATTACAGAATAATTTTATATTGCCAAAGAATGTTTTTTGATTTATATATTGCATTTTAAATGTTATTAAATGTAATAATTATATTAATATGTGGGATGGCACATACAGGGTGAGAAGTTGCTGTTAGATCGCCTGATGAAGCTTTCACCCATGGAGATGAGAACTCTACTCTACAAATATTTCCAGAAAGTGATAGACCTCAGGGAAAATGGCAGGAAAATGGAAGTTCAACTTATGGAGTTAGACGTAAGTTCCTTCGGTACTGAAGTACGAGGACAAAGATGGTTCTCAAAACAGTGTTTTCTCCATTCAACTACCAGACATGGCTGGTAGGCCAAGAAGCTTGTACAGTTGGGAGCTTGGATAGCTCAGTCAGTATAGTGACTAGCTACAGGCTGGATGACCGAGGTTGGATCACGATGGGGACAGAGGATTTTTCCTCTAGCCTCGCATACCATTGCTGTTACTCAGATTGTAATAAAATATGTTTGTAGATATGGTTTTTCTCTTCCTCTTATTATATTTATGTTCTGTTTTAAGCATTATTTGTTTTGTTTATCAGTAAATATGTAATGGTCATGAATGAGGAAACTTTGCTCTGTGTTTAACTGTATGCCTACATTTTATGCTTTTAAAAGTTCTTCAAATCGCTACAACATATTTATATTTTGTACATCAAACATTAAAATTTCAATTTGGAAAAAGGGTTATATTGTTTCATAGTCACAGTGTGTCTTGATATTCTACATTTTGTTGCAGTTTCAGACAGAGGCTCAGAGTTGGAAGATTCGATCACTAATCAACGCTCTTCATAAGTCCCATCTGGAGGCAGAGCGGCGGATTGTCGTCCTGCAGAAAGAGCATCAGGAAAAGCTTCATATTATGTTACGTAATTTTGCCGAGGAATCAAGTGCAAGTTCAGGTGCTGAAGCTGCTAGTCGCCATCTGCTTCTCGATAGGGACGCGGAACTTGGCAAATACAGACGCGAGAACAAGAGTTTGAAAAAGAGGATTCAAGAGCTAGAAGCATTGTTTAAAACTGACGCAAGAGGTAAGGAGCATAAGTTCTTCGTTTATTAGTCGTGTGAAGACTTTGATTGTTATTAAATATGATCTGTCTTTTTTTCCAGTTCGGCGAAGAAGTAGAAGCATAAGTCCAGTCGCAATACCGCAGCAGAACTTGAAACAACTCCAAGGCTCAGGTTCTGCACCAACCACCAAAGTTACCAGACAGAAGAACAAACTTATTATTCAGCAACATAATTCTAAGAAAACGTCAAGGAGCTAGCAGAAATGTCAAGTGACTTAAGTCACGTAGCGTATTGCTCAAAGAGTAAGGAACGTTAGATAAGAAACTTTAAATTAAATTTTGTATTCACTTATTTATACCTAAGAAACTGCTGCTACACAGCTGGAAATCCAGTGACTTATAAATTTATCTACGATAAATAATTCTGTCCGGTCGGGAATTTGATTGAAACGTGATACCAAACGGTAAACTCGGAACGATAGAGCGGGACCTTAGTAATGTGGCAGTCTTGTACTCAGCCATTTCAAAGAGAAGTGCTATTTTTTTTCCGTGTCCAGTACACACCATTCAGCATGGTGTGCATTGGTGGTTAGCAGGATTCATGACCCATCAGTACATGGGTTCGATCGGGACCGCAATATTTAACGCTCCTGCCGTGACCCCCTTTTTGCGAGATGATGATGAAAGTGGAGTAATTGTTGGGATGCCACGGAGAAACCAGGGAAACACCAGAGGAAAATTTTGTGATGCCTAGACCACGGCCTTGCCCAATACAAGTTGTAAATCTGAGCACCACCGGGAGTCAAACCCAGGACTCCAGTGTTACAAGTCCAGCGTTCTAACCGCTAGACCACCATGGTGGTAAGTGCTAATCACATGCCTCCATACTGGACGTACACGCTTGACACGTGGGTACCTATTGAAGGCCTCTCGACAGCCGTTGTGTCGGCACTGTGGCAATCAACTCGCAGTTCAACACATTTTATTTAACCTCCTTTCATATGTGAATCAACAACAGAATTTCTGCGCTTTAAAGTTCGGTGGTGACTACATATACCTCCCATTTGACAATCACTAACTCATTTTTGTTTGTGGAGTGTGTTAATGTGTTTTTTATGATTCTCAGAATAAACAGCTGTTGTTTTTTTAAACAGCATTAATTAATTGACAGTTTTGTTGTAGAAGTGTCGTGTTTTCTAATACAAGGCTCTTGTGGACCACAGCCTAATATTTACTTGCACTGCACAGATGTTATTCTTATAACTAGAAACCTACACTCTCCTTCCGTATTCCCACTCATATCTTATTAATTTTATTGTCATTTACGTTTTCCTTTTTACAAATATTTCCCTATATAATTCTGCAGCGTTAGCACAATTCATAGATCTTTTATAAGCTACGTCTTCATAAACAATAAGCTGTTTTCTACCCAAAAAATTGTTCATTTGTTTCCTTATCCTGAAAAACTTGTATAGAATAAAAAAACATTTTATCCTGTACATAAAGGACATTCCCTGAAGAGGTGTGGAGTCGAGGGCAAAGCGGTCTGTATGGGGCTCATCCTGAATATTTCTAGGTGCACAAGAGATAAATAAGTTTAATATTGCTGGTATCAAGCTGTATATTTACAAAAGAATGTTCTGGGATTACAATGAAATTAATAGGTAATGCTATATGTTACATTTCTTGTTTTGTAACAATAATTTTTTGTTCTGGGATTACAATGAAATTATGTAATAGGTAATGCTTTATGTTACATTTCATGTTTTGTAACAGTAATTTTCGTTACTTTATTTGTCGGTAAGTTATTGATATAATTTCAAGGAGAAAATTAGTCAAATTGGCAACATGATAACTATCTGAGAGTATAGTTGTATCTGGGTGGGAGAAGTTGAAAATTGATTTCTACATTGCGGCAGAGACTTTTGGATCCTGCTGTATGTACACTTTAACAATATCTTACAGCTACTTGCCAGAGAAAGTTACATTGTAAAATTACTGTTACCGATGTAACAATAATTTCTAATGTGTTCCTTTAGAAATGAAGTGGTGTGATTGGAAGGAAAACCCCAAATCTCACATGTCTAATGGGTGAGTTTTATTAGTTGTAGATTTAGACCCATTTAATTAGGGCTGTAATGTTAACATCGTAGTATGTACTGCCAATTGGAAAGACGAGTAAGAGTCGTTCGTGGTTTACTTAAAAGTGCCACCCCAGAATTCTCCTATAAGGGGTAAGGAAGACATTATGTTCCTCCCGAGATTCGAAATGGGAACCTTCCAATTATTATATTACAAATACCAACTTCATAAATTTTCAATGACGTTTGCGAGGGGAATGGTTGATTGTAAAATTCCCTCCCTCCTAAGGTCACACGTGTAAAAGACCTACGGACGTTCTGGTTCAGTTGTGTTTCATTAGTTGGTCACCCTGTAACGTATTCGTTTCCGGTCATATGTCGGAAGTTTCGCGCTGCACATGAAGATGTAATGTGATTTATGTCAGGTATGTAAGCAATAACAGAATGAAAACACTAGAATTATTGGAAGATATAACCAGGTATAAGCACATTAACAAGATGTAGCTTCATTGGCAAACGTTAATCCTAAATTGATAGGCATTTTAACGACAATAACGAAGCTTATATATCTAACAATTACGACTATTACTTTTTTATTACGGAAGAGGACGTTGTTTATGTTGGATTCCTTTGTATGCCTAATAAATAATGTGACTCAAATATAGTGGCGAGGTAGAGGGCGTAGATAGGTTAGAGTAGTATTATGGTGGAAAGGTGTAATACATGCTTGAACACAGAGATTTCACGTGCATTCTTTGACGAAGCTTCAGGTTATTTTACAGGCGAGTTTCTGTCATTAATGAACATGATGACCAACATTTTGTTTTGACAATGGAAACCACTTTAGAAGCAACGGGTCGTTTAGCAGGCGGGTTGAAAGATGGACGGGGGTCAACATGTGACACGCACAGATGTCTGGCAAGGCTCCATAGCGATTTGAGGAGAGAATTCTGCAAAGCCAGCAGGCAAATCCCCTCATATCATTGTGTTATACGCCTGTACGTTTAATGTTCTATACCTCATATTTGCATAGATATAGCCATAATTTTTGTCTTCCTTCTTTTAGTGATGTTCAGTGCTTTCAAAATAGCCTGAGAACTCAATGGGTTTCTTTGCATTTTATATTACCTTTACGAGGCACTCGGAGCCAGTAGACTGTAAGCAGTAAAGAGGGGTGGGGGGGATGCTCCGGACATGTTGAAGTACATGGATTCCCCTGAACTGGAATTATAATAAGACAAAATGTGGACTCTACACTCGAACACGTGTTATTATAAAGGAAGTCATTTATGAATTAGTTGTTTTATGTTGTGCGTTTCCAGTTTATTTACTGAACAGCAGGCTTTCAGTGTAATAGATGTTCCATTGTTGATAATTTAGTCAGTACATGGACTTTGTTGATCGTGGTTTTAAAGGCTCTTGTCTGTAATTGTTCGTGTATGTTTAAGGTAAATTTTAATTTATTATTCAATAATAACTCATTGGGTCCTCTGGCTTGCTTCAATTTACAATGATAAATCAATGAATCAGGTACAAATTTAGAAGGATTCCTTGCGCTGGATGTAGTATCGAAACTAGTGTACGAGTGATCGAAGGTCGTATGTACCTCAGATCGATCGATCGATCGATCGAAGTCAACCGTGTTTACGCGTACTAATTAATATGCTGCCATTCGAACAATTATTTTAGGTCATATTTTTTATATAAAATGCCGCTTTCAAAATTAACAATTTGTTATTTTATGCAAGTTTATTTATATAACCATAACGGTTATATAAATAAAGGTGAACTTATTTTTATATTTTTTCTGAGCGTGTTTATTTTTCGTCAATTTAATTTCATTTTATTTATCAGTAAAGATCTTCAGTGAAGACACTACAACAGCATAGGTTGATTGAAAACTTTCCCTATTCGAACCTGATGGGAAATTCTCGGGGTATTTTTGTGCTACGATTAGAGAGAGAAATGAACACCGAACTAGAAACAGTTAATATTTTTGAATATCGATCATTTGACAGTAGTGATTATTGTCAAAGTCTGATTAGGATAACCCAGACACTCACACATAGTTCGCCGATGCCAGGGTAAGTGGAAAAGTTACTTTTGTCATCTGTTGAATGAAAATGATTTTTAATGATATTAGGCTGACTGAAATACATACTGCAGAGTCAGTATCTCGGCCTAATTCTTCTGAGGTTGAGATTTCTGTTGAAAAGTTGAAAAATATAAATCGCCTGGTACAGATGAAATTCTAGCAGAACTTATACAAAGCTGAAAGTAATACATTACGTTCTGAGATCCATAGATTTATAATATGTATTTTCTGCTATTAATTCTAAGTATTACGTTTTTAATCATACGATAATAATTCAATTCATTTATTGAATAATATTTCACAAGTAAATGGGCTAAATAATATGCCTAAGTAATTTACTAATTCAATTTATTAATACTAAATAAAAAAACATAAAAAACTTACAAAATTAAATACCACAAAATATGGATAAAATGAAATATTCTAAATATTATAATTTCCTTGATTCCACAATAATAATTATTATTAAATAAATTGATTGAATTATACCATCACAATAGAAGGATAGAACATAATTTGAACCATCTTGTTTAACCACAAACCATTTTCACCAATCAGAGTCGTTATATTCGTCCGTCAGCTGGTCGGTTCAGTTCTGTACATGAGAGTTTAAAGTAAATATTTTAATGGAAGTAATAACAAAAATACGATTCTAAACGTCTTTGTATATAAATATTATTGAAATTATACAAGTTTCATGTGTTCAGTTTAAAGTACGATTTGGAAATTCACATATCTGTCACAAGGGTAAGTTTATCACGAAAATCTTCCGAGAACATTTACACTTTATTTTCATGCATTTTGAGCCTTCAATATTCCATTCCTCTATCTCCTAAGAAGTAAAAATTGTGGCTAAAATATTTGAAAATGATTTCGTATATGTATTACGTATGTATATATTTGAAATTCTCTTTTAACCAACTAACCGATACGACTACCAGGCTACACTGTGCAATAACACAGAAGACTTACATGCAACCGCGAGAACCAGAAATATCACTTAATTATATAAAAAATTGAAACACCGAAGTAAACATATTTAGAATTAATAATCATAAATATTAAATTTAAACTGCTACGCTGTACACGTGTGAATTCATAACTACTAATGAGCTTCATTATGAACAAGTGAGTATTGATCTATTAGATTACGCAAAATTGCTATGCGTCACTCATTTGTACGTATCTTGAGATATTTTGGGATTATCTTGATGTAAAATGTAATTTTCCCTAAATATTTATTATTGTACAGAATGACTCATAATTTTGAGGATATGTTGTATAATAATACTGAAATAAAAAATCAAAATTGACTAAATATTGAGCTGGGAGAAGTCTTTATTTTAAAATATAATCGCTTTGATTTTACGTAGCACATGCTGAGAGGTTTTCCGTTGGAAATTTCTTGGTCGTTATTGTACTTGTATGTTGGAGGTAATCGTAATGGTTTATCATGATTCCGGATGCCGGGAGTTTACTCAGGTAGCAGAAAGAATAAAATACTTGTAATACGAGGTGATATGTACCTCGATTTTTGATATGGAATTGAAGATGTCTGCAGTAGCCTGCAAAATGAACTTGCACAAGATAGGAATGTAAGCTAATATTTCCCAACCGCTGGACATTTACTCGTCATATTGAACACCTTTTGTAAATCACTGAATTTTTATTTATTAGCTTGGTTCCTTATCAAGCAGTGAGTAAATTACGTTTTATTGATCTTTTATTTTGTGTAATTCCTGTGTTTTTAAAACGTCAAATGTCTGACTTACGAAAGACGCTATCTGGTGCAACGTTTAAGAACGGAGTTGCTCGGGAACAACAACAAATGAAAATGACGCTCATGAGGAAGTTAGGAGGAGATTAAATTCTGGAAATGCTTGCTACTTCTCGGTTCAGAATATTTTGTCTTCCCATCTGATTTCTAAGAACCAGAAAATTAAAGTATGCAAAACAATAATCTTGCCTGTTGTTTTGTATGGGTGCGAAACATGGTCTCCCACTCTGAGGGAGGAACACAGATTACAGGTGTTTGAGAATCGGGTGTTGAGGAGGATATTTGGGCCTAAGAGGGAAGATGATGGGGCATGGGGAAAACTGCATAATGATCAGCTTAAAAATCTGTACTCCTCCCCCAATATTGTCAGGGTAATTAAGTCGAGAAGAATGAGATGGGCTGTGCATGTAGCGCGCATGGATGGGGCAAGAGGTGTGCACCGGGTATTGGTTGGGAAACCTGAAGGGAAGACACCTCTGGGGAGACCTAGACGTAGATGGGAGGATAATGTCAGGCGGGATCTATGGGAAATAGGAGTTGAAGGAGACTGGATTTTGTTGGCCCAGGACAGGGTCCGGTGGAGGGCTTTGGTTAGTTCGGTGATGAACCTTCGGGTTCTGTAAGCCATCCAGTTAGTTAGTTAACGAAAAGTTGGGACCCGCAGTGCTCAGGCACTTGAAGAACGGGTTGTTCCCAGTATCCCAGTAATATACCGATTAAGGTATTGAAGGAAATTAGAAACTATTAATGTCTCACAGAGCAGGACTTACTATACTCCATTTCATCTTCAAAATTCCTCCTCTACAAAATGGTGTTGTCGTACAAATAATTTTCAACAGAAAGCCGCTTAAACACATTTCCCCGTGGTAAACCCCCGATCATTACTTTAAATTCTCACAACCTACTTCCGGCTATTCCATCAGTATTTACCTACAGTTACGTAAATAAACTTTGGATGGCACCTACATTCCTGTTCTTAAGGTTTGTAACTTAGTTTCCTTTGTGTTCGTCATAGAAGCCTTTGTGGGCGTCTGCAAACAAGACACTTATCGACTTTGGTATCTCACAATCGACTAATCGAGTAGTATTATTTCAGTTGACACATCTCAAACTCTACATTCAGTAGTATATAAGCCGGTCTTTTTCATATTTTTACCATTATTTTTACGGTCAGCTTTATAATTTTGCTATTGTTTATTAAAACGTTACTATATATAAGCATTTAAGTCTTTACCATTTACACTGAAAATGTAGACACATGAAATTCTATTATGTATCTATTTTAATAGTGGTATTTGAAGTTTATCGTATCCACAAACACACCTCATGAACACGACATGCTGAAAAATGTAGTTTTTATATAATATAACGTTTTAATAATGTTTTTATGCATTTATCTATCCTGGGCCTGTTTGAAATACGTATTATTTACTTATGGGTACATGCATTTGTATGTGGAATATACATTGAGGTTAGGTTACTGCACTAATGTGGTCTTTTATTATCGAACAATCGATTTATCTAAACGCGTATGTCAGTCATCATTTCAAACTAGAAATTGAGGTTAAGGACACGTAAAGGTGTGGTCGCATATTTTTAAATGGATCGTAATGGACCGATGTAACAGAATAGGCTGTTCCGTCATTTGATTAATGATTTCCACTTTCAACTGAAGCTGAGTCTCGCTGTAGACGCTGTTAGGTATTTCCTTGGTGCTGTGTGTTTTGAGAACCATATCGAAAAGTAATTCACTACATATGTCAATATTGAAACTATTTTTACAGAATAATAATAAAATTTTAACAGTTGTTTGATTTGTTGCGTAAACTTTCGTATCCACATCGTTTTATCGTCATTGAGTGAACAGACAACGAAGATAATTTAGTCTTTTGCTATTACGAAATAATACGTTTCTATCGTTTTATCGTCATTGAGTGAACAGATAACGAAGATAATTTAGTCTTCTGCTATTACGAAATAATACGTTTCCATGATTGATCCGAAAATTGTTACGTTTTTGAATTTTTTATTTTAGTGTTTCCCATATTTTATTATGTTTATTCCTACATTATTTCCATACTATTTTTTCTTACTTGCTGTAGGAACTTACTGAAATGTTATAATCGAATTTTTGGTTGTTACTGCAAATTATAATGAACATTTTTAAAAAATTTTAATGTTGGCACTGAAGTTCTGTGAAGGACTGAAATATAATTTTTGTCACGAAGCTACTTTAAACAACAACATTATTAACAAAAATCTGTAAATTATTTTCACTATTCTACGACAACTACCTGTTCAAAATCGTGATATTGAAATTAATAAAACAGATTTTAATATTCATGAATGTGTTAGTTAAAATGTTTTGTTGCTGTATTTTACTTCAGTTTTAAATTCGTACCTAGTATTGTCTATCTTTTTCGTGTATGGAATACATAAGTGAATCTGCTTGTGACCGAAAATATTGGTGGGATTTTGAAAAGGTATTATTAGGCGCGTAATTATAATTCTAATAAATTTAGGTGGTAGTGGATACGGGCATTTTTTAACTTATTAAATAATACACGACATTTATTAACTTGTTAATTTGATAAAAGTATCTTGTGATATTGCATGTATGAACCAGAACAGATTTTTCTACGACGATAAGCATCGTATCTTTGTTTTATTCATGAATATTGAATTTTTTCTGTTGCTGGTACAGAATGACCCATTTAAAACATAACCCAAATCATAACATTATCTGTGAGCTTGAGTGATATTAATATAACAAGACAAGCGAGCTGTATGCCTCGGCTGGTTGATTTATAGTTTTATGATAATGTTTGCAGTGCAGTGTCGAATGTGGAAAAAATGACAATCGATATAAAATAGAAGGAAAAAGAAATAATCAAGAATTCATCTGGACATCCTGAGGACGAGAGTCAGGATAATATTATCATTTCAAAGAATGTTTTACTTATGAAGTAAATTGTCGCTGGCGTGACTGGATTCTCTCTGCATTAGTTTATAGACGTGCATTCTGTGAGATGGTTCTGTTCGTTTGTCATTTTCGATCCTTTGTCTGTTTACGTTTTATTTCGATCGCTGCGCTAGTTACGAGACTTTTCTGCACAGCCAGCGCTACCCGTGGTAGTATTTCGAATTACATGGAAGTAATCGATACGTGAGGCGACGTGCGATTCGTTCTCTGGTTGTATGAAAAATCAATACTTCAGCGTCTGTGGTCCCTTCTTGCTTCATACAAAATCCATGTTTCCTGACTATTCGTAAGTGGTTTCTGTTATCAACTACACAGCAGTAAAATTACTAGCGGAGTACGAGCAGGTTACAAGAAAATCGATTTCTAAATGGGATAACCAAGGTATCCTATCGTCGTGTCAACTCTCATAGATGCGTACTAGAGTCGAATCCCGAAAGAGTTAACACGAGTTTCCTCAGGCTAACCAGAGAATTTCAGAGTGCAACTGTTCCTTTACATACATAACAGGATGGTACATTACATCCTGGCCGAGTGCTTAGCATCGTCTTCGTACGTAGGAAGTCGCAGGTTTAAATCTCGACCCGCACATCGGCTGTTCAGACAAATGTAGACGCCTTAAATTTGGCCACGACCACTTCCTCCGTAAGAATTATTTATTAATCCTAAAATTCGACGATGTGAATTCTGAGCTACTAACAGGGTAGTTTAATAAACAATGAATAAATTAAGTTTCCTACAGTGATCTTGTCCTATTTAACGACGCTTTTTAATTACACGGATTAGATACTTAGGACACGATTAGTAAAGAAAGGATTTATGTCCTTTGTATTTTATAGTAACATTAGGACAATTCATTTTACACTTTAATTTTTCTGTAATTCCAAATTCTTTCTTTATGCGTAATAACACCGTTCTTGATAAGAACCTTGAGATGAGTAAATATTTAACCATTTGAAACCGAAGCCTGCGTAAATAATATTTAAAAGTACAGTCCGTACCGCAAAGAAAACTCCACACTTCACCATTACATCGATCTGTTTAACACTGTTGAAAGACATACTCCCTAAAAAATTAATGAAAATACAGACTTTTTACCACAGTGTTTTAAGACCACGTCTAGCTGTTCAACCCTCTTCTTTGAGATCTATCATAATAGTGTTTTCCTTTCATTTCTCCTCGTTTCAAATGACTTGCCTTGCAAGGGATTTTTTCCACTGATGTTCTTTATTCATTTTTGTCTATCCCCAAATATTCTCGGATGTTTTGTGAATCATTAAGGAATCAGGATTCCTTGAATTGAGGCTCAGACCATCACAGATATTCCACATACTTTGGAAAATGCAAAAAAAAAAAAAAAAAAATCCTTTCTCCGAGTGGTATTCGAACCCACGACCCAATCGTGATCGGTAAAATTTTACCCGAATCACTAAATATCTTACTTGTAGCTTTAATTAAGTATACTAATCTTAAGGTGTATTATGTATTACAGATAAAATCGATAGTCTTTATTAATAGGTCTATACATTGATCTATAGTTTGTATTGTGCATTATTCTTCATATGGCATTCCTTCTCCGAGATGACAATCAGAACTAGTAAAGTATTCTATTACATTTTTAATAAACATTTTCCAGGAGACCGTGAGATACGAAACTCAATCACAAATGACAAGCCGTTTCAACTGAACAGTGCCTTAGAGCTCTGTACATTAAATTCAGTTAAAAATCACGATGTTAGCGTTTCAAGAATAATTTTTTTGAAAATTATATTGTGATTCGAAATAAAAATTCTGCTCTTACATGTAACTTCTTCGTCCGGACAGCCATTTTATCTTCCCAAGCAACTAAATTGTACACGATGTAAGTTTATTAAAATTAAAATAATTTAGATGTGTATTCGAATTCTGGGATACGAATAAAATATATTTGTATAATAGCAAATATATGTTAATATAAAAACTCGCAAGTATGATTCATTAATTGTCTGTTGTTTGTGGTGGTGATGAATCATCATGTTCTGTAAAACTACGGATTACAAGAATGCCTGTTGACTGTTCGGGAAATCCTGTGTTAGTAACCCAGTTCCTTAGTTACGCCAGACTACGCACTTAGTAACCTTCGAATAAACCTGTTTTGTCATCTGTGTCATGATCTAATTTTTGAAAGACAAATCAACGAAAGATACGCTAAAATTTTTCGAAATTAAGAATTGCAATTAATTGTTCTTAAATACAGAATTCATCTTGCTCCCACTGAGGCATTCTGTGAGACAAAATATTTGACAGAATACAGCATTAGGGACCCATAATCACGTGATGATATTTAGATTTAACCCTGTGTTATAATAGTGCAGCATTCGTAATTATCGCTGAAATACTATCTAATATTAATTAAAGGCATCTCTCTGAAAATGTATTACGTAGTATCTTAATTCTTAACACTAAGTTTGTAAATTATTTTACGAAGTTAATCTTTGTCGTTAAAAACATTCTTAATTAAAACACATCTCCTTACAGAAAACAGTAAAAAAGCAAAGCTGTCCCACTATACGCCATGTAGGCGTTTGGGGGGAGAGATGTATAGCTCCTACTCATTCTTAAACTCGTCACTAGATGGGGTGAGTGATTAGCATCACGCCCCGGCCGTGTTACGTTTATATTTTATAAAGATGTTTAAGCGTAATCTGTTCCTAATTTCTTCATATTATGAACCTGTGGAATTTGACATTACTTTCCGAACTGAATCTAAACCAGTTTTGTTTTAAACCATTTAAGATACTAATTATTTTATTTGTACATCACAGTTAACTGCTTTGTCTTTACAATAGACCAATTTCGACACTTATATGGGAGGATAATAACGGTTGTTAAGGAAATATTGTGATTTATGATGTGGGCTGGATAAATCAGACTGAGGACATGGTTCATAGATGGAGTTACGTGAACACGGTAATAATTCTCTGGGTTTTATAAAAGAGGCGGGAAATTTCTTTGCTAGCTGAGCGACTGTTGGGAAAACTGCGCTGTGGAGTTATAACAGTTTAGTTTGGTGCAACTGGGCAGAGTGAGACACGTGTCATCTCGGCTCAAAACGCTCCGAGACACTTTCCTTAGCGAACGCGACAGACTTGTTACGTCAGAAGGTGGAAAGAAGTGGGGAGAAAAATGCTGACAGGGAACTTTGGAAAAGGGGAAGAATGAGAGGGTGGGGGAACATGTAGGGGTTAGCGATATTAATTACGTGGTAACATCGAGTGTGGTTAGGTACTGTACAGAAACACACAATCCATGCTCTACGTCTTATCTTTGCATTTTAGAATCGAATCTCGCTTGACCTACATCGACTGTGTTTCTGTGTTGTTGTTTGTTTCCAGTACATCTACACGAATGTTACTGTTCTATTAATCTATTTTAAAGTTGGTTTTTATCGGTAATTCTCCCACTTCAGGCTTAAATCAACTTTTTAACACAATTCGGACGAAATATACCCATACACTTTAGGTTAAAGCATTTAAGACAAGTAAATAATGACATGGCGGACGCGCGAAACCAGCTTGATGGTAATAAATAACGAATT
>NW_019059871.1:450375-463824 GCF_000696155.1 Zootermopsis nevadensis | reverse complement strand
ATCTCAGTATTGTTTAACAGTTTTTGAACTACTGACATATCCTGAATTAAATTTATGCTTAGTTATTTTCGGGAAATATTTAAATTTTGTTTGTTTTAAAAATTTAAAATTATTTTCTATAAAATTAACGACGTGTTATGGGAGGTATTATTTTTGGCAACACAATGTTATTTCTTTAACAAAGTTATACACTTTTAAAAACGGAATTTAAATTAGCAAACCACACACTTTAATTTATATTTTAGCTGCATATTTTGTAGTCATGGAACAGTAACTTTATTGTATTATTTTAATGATGTTGAATCCTTTATAGTTAATCTGAATTATCTGTAGTGGTCGTATTTTTAAACAATCCTGTCTAAGATAAAATTAAAATTCTCTTATATCTAATACTGATAAATTTTCATTATCTTACTTACGTATTTTCAAAATTTTAAGCGAATAAACAAATAATTATGTCTGCATTTAATTCAGTCTAAATCCCATTTCATTTTACGCACACTTTGTAACTGACTTGAAATTCGTGTTCAGGATGAGGTCATTTATGTTAAGTGTCGTCATGACAGATAAAATAATATTTAAAACAATTAAAACACAGACTTAACGTAACGTTATTTTTAAGTAGTAGTCTAATTATGGGAGATATATTTTGTTAATTATGTATTTTAAAGTGTTTGTTTACCTACTGATTGCATGATTTATTGTGTTAGGTTAGTGAGGTTAATGACGATTACACTTTATAACCATAAACTGGTTCCATATGACTATTAGCACAAAAATAATAGAAAGATAATTACCGTTGTGTAACGCCCAAGTATGAATGTAATTTTAAAAGGAATTTACTGAAAACGAAATCTGTAATGTAAAATATTTAGCATACGAAATACGTTCATTGTATTTAGTCACACACTACGAAAGAGTCACAGAATATAAACGCTAGTAGTCACCACCTAGTTACTGTCCACCATTACGTAACACGATTAACAACTGCAAAATACGTAACCACCATACACCACAAAATAATTTTCCATTTACTTTTAGGGCACAACAGTGCAACCTCTTGAAATATATCCCCATTGGAAGTCGAGGGTCCTTTCAGTCAGACGATCTTCAACGTTGTGAGGCCACATGATAATTATTATTGATTTTAAGGCATCAAAATTATCGGAATTTCGTCTGCCTTGAATCAATATCCATACCATTGCCATGTGCTTCTTCGTACATCGAAGAAAATTCTTAATAAAACAAGTGTCTGAGCTGTGACAACTTGTATCTTGCACGTATAGACGCCGAGGGTCTCTCTTGGAGTGACGTCGTAGACTCAAATTCGGCCATTGCATGTGAGGAGCCCTGCAAATGTCAGACAATAGAGGTCGAGAAGTTGTAGTGGAAAGTGAAGCCATTGCGATTGCAGCTGGTGACTGGCGTGGTGTGGTAAATACCATGAGGGCTGATATCTAGTGGGGAGAAGCAGCTGGACGGTCAAAGCAGCTGTCACCTCTGCCTAGTACTTAAAATGATGCAGGAGACGTCGTGTTTAACGTGTTAAACCGGGTGAAATTCACTTTGTGAACTACGCGGACATTACTTTGCGTTTGATGCGTTGTGACAGTGCCACATGCGCAATTGGATGCGTCGTGGAGTAGCATACAAACATGGACGTCTGGTGGTTGGTGAAAATTTTGTGTATGGGACTTTTCCGGTGGTAAAGTCTTTGACCAGGGACTCGTGTTAATGTAATAATTGTGTTTAGCGTGTGGAGTGAAGTTTAGAGATTCTGTGAGTGGCGTTTGTGTGTGAAACTTTATGCGGGAGGATGGAAAACATGGGGGAAATGGCCGAACAGCATTCGCTTAGCGAGCCATTACCAGAGACGGTCGATTCGCCAGTTACATCTACGCATGCCGGACTTAGCATGTCGCCCACGGAGCTAAGCCCCACTATTTCACGTTCCGCCTTGGCCGGGTCAGTGCCCACATCGCACGAGTCACTCACTGAGTCGGGGTCTGGAGCTGAACACGGTCACATCCAGATCAAAGAGGAGCTGCCTACCAGTGCCGAGGACTTGTCTGCAGAGGGTGCCGTGAGCGTGGCAAGCGACACCACCAAACACGAGAGCCTCTCTGTCATAGTTCAGGCACAAGACGACTCACATGACTCGGAACTGTTGAGTCCAGGGAAACTGTCGCCCACTTCAGGTATTTCTGTAAGTGTTGCTAGCATGATCGACGCTACGGATTTTCGTTCTCTGCAACCTGAACCTACGTATCAGACTCTGACCTCTGTGAACGGCAGGATGTCACCCCCAGGCTTTAGTCCCAGCTCCTCGTACGCTACCCTCACACCATTACAACCCCTTCCTCCTATCTCTACCATGTCGGACAAGTTTGCGTACGGCCATGCCAGCAACGTGTCTGGTTCCTTCACGGTCATGCAGAACAACGGATTGGGTAACATCGGTCTCGGGATGGGAGTCAACTCTCCCTACAGTTACGAGAAGCTTCAGTCCATGAGCATGTCACCGCCTCACCATTACTCGTCTCCTAACAACGGACTCAGTAGCATCGGGATTCCTCAACAACACTCGCCTCTGTCTCCTCAGAGCTCGTACAGCCAGAACGGGTTGCATTCTCCTCAGAAAAGCATGTCGCCCAACAGCTATGACTCGCCGTACACTCAACGCGACCTAGTGGGTCGAGCAACTCTAGTCGCCCCGCAGAGTCCGACACTCAGTCCCCCGTCAGCTTCGCTCCACTCGCCCCCGAACACCATCGTGACGAGTTTTGGGGGTACAGCCACCTCCCTTGCCGCCGCCAGCCTCCCTACCATCAACGGGCTGACGACCATCACCCCTCACGCCTCCGTCGTCTCGCCTCACCATTCACCACCGTCGCTCGTGGCCCAACAGATCCAGAGGGAGGCTGTGGTCGTCGCTTCACCGTCTCCTCCGAGCTATGTGCCTCAACAACAACCACAGCCGCCTCCACAGACACCGGTAGCAGTGAAGACCGTGCCCGCCTCCAGCGGGGGCGGTGGAGGCGGTGTAGGAGTGGGGGCTGGCGCGCCGGCAGGGGCGGGCGAGGTAGAAGAGATCAACACGAAAGAGTTGGCGCAGAGAATCAGCGCGGAATTAAAGAGGTACAGCATTCCGCAAGCGATCTTCGCCCAGAGAGTGCTGTGTCGCTCTCAGGGCACGCTATCAGACTTACTGCGCAACCCCAAGCCCTGGTCAAAGCTGAAATCCGGTCGAGAGACATTTCGTCGCATGTGGAAGTGGCTGCAGGAGCCGGAGTTCCAGAGGATGTCCGCTCTCAGATTAGCAGGTGAGTTGAACCGCATGGCTACCACGTGGGTAGGCGTGTCGCGTACTCCATTCAGTTGCACGTTCGAACCCGGGTCCCTCGTCCCCCCCTCTTCACGGCTTCGTATTGATCTCCTATCCCGCGTAGTCGTATAGCTTCTCTGCTCTGCTGACAGAGGGCAGGCGAAGCCAAAAATCTCGATTTCAGGCGTGCAGTATTACTATAAAATTTTCATAAAACAATAAAACTGCTTTCTAGAGGGCATGAATTGGTAATGTCTTGAGCATTACGTAATATAAGGTCTTAAAATACGGAAAACGATCACGAGAAAAGCATATTTGTGTTCACTGCAAATTAGCTGTGACGAATGAATGTTTTGCATGGTTGTCTAGTGACATTAAGCTCTAACATAAGCATTTTAACTTGTCAGAACAGAATTTCCTGTGATTTGAACACGTATTTTTTTAAGCTAGATGTGAATGTTTAATATAGGAACGTACAGTACAACAAAATCTGTAGGTTACACGTGCAAAATAATTTTACGAAGCATGACTTAGTATCTTAAATGGACAAGGAAATGTTATGTATCGTTAATTCGTCACAAACGTTTGTAGATCTTACCCGTTCTTAAAATTAACTCGCCTGAGACCGACATCTCGATTGGCAATTTAATGATTTAATTCATTGTCTTCAGTGTCATTAGGATTGTACCTAATTAACTCGCCTGAGACCGACATCTCGAATGGCAATTTAATGATTTAATTCATTATCTTTAGTGTCATTAGGATTGTACCTTAAAATAAACTATCATTTCATGAATCATTATTTGCCCTTGATATATTATTCAGTACAAAAAAGTAGGTTTATTTAATATCCTGGTGGTATTGTGATACAAATATGGTCCCTGGGCATTGTCTTATACACATATCTGCAACGTTTCGTAGTCTGATTCCACCTCCATCTTCAGGTAAAAAAAAGAGAGACGGTTTAAGCCTGACCCATTATACAAATATAGAATTTGTTACCTGGCTTAGTATTTTAATATCAAGCGAACATATTCGCCTTATGTTAGTTTATTAAATTTCAGAACGGATATTAGACGTAGGCCATAGTAAAACGCACATTGCGAGTAGGATTTCGCTATAAGGCAATAATAACATCTTTAAGTACATTATTTAGCGTTGAATTTACTTAAAATGTAAAGTTTAATGTTCTTTATACTTTATAATATTTAATAGTCTTTCAAATTGTGAATAAAATAATACGATGAAGCTAGATTTTTGGCTTTCGAGCCGATGTGATGTGGATTCGTAAATTTGTCGTCTTTTGTAGAATTTTTGTGGTTGTTGAAACTAGTCGTTCCTTTTAAAGTCACAAAACAAACAAAGTTTTTTATTGTAGTATCGGCGTGATATACACACAAACCACACACGTGTGTGTGTTTACATGCGTTAGGAATAAAAGATAAGATTACTTCATCGTTTTTCGTTACGCGGCTTCTGAAATTTTTGAACTGGTAACAGAAAACTGAGTCAGTGAGAAGTACCATGACCTGTTTTTAAACTTAACTGATTGCTGTCAAGACAATGATTAAAAGGAACGGGGTTACGTCTGGTGATTGTCTAATCGAATCGAAGCGATTAAGAGGTTCCAGACTCTGACTGTAAACATGAAAATTTTGCTATTAATTAAACTGTGGACACGCGGGTCTGAGGCGTGGAGCCTCGCGCGATTGGACATTGTGACCTTGAGATCGAATTCCGCTCAAGGCATGGATGTTTGTCCTAGTTTAGTCTTGCGACGGGCTGTAATCTCGTCCAAGGAGTCCTACCAAATGTCTAATATATTATTATTTAGACAGCCTATATAATATAGACCTTTATATATGGATTGTTATTCGTAAACAAGAATGCTGTAAGGGCTCAGATTATTTACAGTCGAATGTCATTGGCAGAAATTGGTCTCGGTGAACGAGTTTGGTCTTTTGCGTTTAAACAGTGAGTAATTTTAAAACTTTTTGATGATTCTGATAATTTCAGAGAGTGATAATAAGTGTTTTCTGTAGGGCATTACAGTAAAATTGTTCTAATTCGGTTGACACGATGGTCACACACAGTAAATTTTAAAATAGACGAATTAATGTATGCAAAACAGAAGATAGTTGAAATAGTAATGAAGTTCTCTTTATGCGTTCTCTGACTAATTTAATTTTGGTCTGAAATAATTGAAAGAATATATTAATACTAATTTTGTGTTAATATGCTCACTACGTTTAGACAGACTTATCAAAGATTGTAACATTTCCTTTACCATTTACGTAGAGTAAATTAAGAAAAGTACGAAATTAATTTATATATTAAGATTAAGTGTGACATTTGCATGTTGTTTTCAATATACAACAGGTATGAAGAGATTATTTTGTTAATATTATCATTTGAGAGGAAGACCGACCTTATATCGGAGACGTAATTTACATCTGTTCTCTGGTAAGAACTTTTAAACATGCTATACGATAAAGTTCTTTAATTTATTTATAAATAATTGTTTGGAATAATTTTCCTGTGAACTTATGTTAATTTTACGCGATGAAATTACTTATCCCTTATTACAGATACAGAATTTAACGTGTCTTCTTTTAAGAAACATGCCTTGAAAAATCTAATTCATACGCGTTTACACTCTACAATAAAATACTTAAACCATTTGTATTTTGTGCTTTCAAAACTTTTTTTATTATAATACGTAATAGGATTTGTTCTTATATTTATAGTGTTTTATTTATGTATAATATAAAATTTATACATTTTTTATTTTTAATCGAAGATAAAATATTCTAGAATGTGATAAAATTATATTCCAGAATTTTCTCAGTTGTTCTAATTTATCTGTTATTTTATAGTAGTTCTTTAATCGAATAATAATTAACGAATTTCAACGTAACTTTTTTACTCGAAAATATTTTCATTTAAGTTACAACAAAACATAAACGAATAGGTAAGCATCTTGCGTAACTGTGTCAAATTCCTAATTGCTACGTGTTAATGCTATTCTTTAATCATTCCGGATTAGTTTTTGGCAGTAGCAAGATACAGTGGACGAATTAATAGTGGTATTAAGTTGGTGTTTCGATGCAAGTAGCTTAACTTTCATTTAATAAGTCAAAAAGTTTTGGGGCAGTACTGGGTTTGCTTTGCATGCAAGTTGCTACCTTCCTCGCGAGAACATTTAATTATAAATTTCCTTCCTAAACTGCTCCTAGTATGGAAAAGTATAGGATATAACGTGAATTATTTATACAATAAAGTTCTGTAAATTTTCTTCAAAACATTTTTCCAAGTTCTGTAAATGTTTAATGTTACATACCTGAACATTTGTGTTGATCTTAAAATAAAAAAATGAAAACTCTGAGTGTTTGATGTAACCAATCTTAGAAGTTTGACGTGTGAATTGTCAGGCACGAATATTACTCGTAACAGCCAAATATAATTTGTTGAATCAACATTGTATCGGACTGAGCTATTTAAAAAAAATAATATACCATATTGCAGATCAGATTAGGTAATACGATATTAATACGATAATTTACATAATTTGTTTAAAATAGCAAGTATATGTTTATTACTTATGAACGCTAACACATGCTAACAAGTTTGAAATTTAATATATATTTTGAACAAAGTTGCAGTGAGTGAGGTAAGTTGTACTTTATTTTAGACATATCTGCTTCTGATTAAAATTACTCTTTTGCGACAAGGTAAGTTGTAAGAGCGGAGTTTTTCATGTTTTAATTTTATAATTTGACTTTTCTAAAGGGTAGTCAGAGCTTAGCAGTCTCACCCATTCATATTTTACAGAAATGTTTACGTTTATTTTGATATAATGTCTCTGATGTTTGTAATATATATATATATATATATATATATATATATTATTTGCGTAATGTTTCATTTGTATTTGAACAATATGTAAATTTAAAAGCAGACGACGTCATTTGTAACGTATTGTTAGAAACTCATATAAAAGCTTAAAAAAAATTGTTCATAGCAGATGTATTTATTTAAAGCAACAAGACACAGTCAACCTAATAGCGACTGGTTGCCGCTATAAGCGATGTTACTGTCTCGCGGGGGGGCAGATCGTAAGTCACATGTCACTTGTAGGTCTGCTCACAACTTTGATCTTTGTATTTAATAAATGTTCTAATATAAATGTTTTTTATAGAGTAGCTGAATTGTGAATACGCTATGATGCTTTTAAATATATAAGAATAGGTTAGTGAAATACTATGGGGAACATTAGAGATTTCGTGTAGCAATTAAAAGTGTGGTTTATATTTATTCAGGATACAAGTTATTTTGACGTTAAACGAATTATCGAATGTAAATGTGAATTGTGGAAAAATTGGAGTAAACGTAATTTTATATTGGAATAATTACGTCATACGTAGAACATTTATTTTACTTTTTCTGGAAATAATAGGCGATACAAGAGAGAAGTCTTCGTGGGAGTAAATTACATGAATTTGTAGAGTATTTTAAACTTTATACAGTTTTGCATAAATAGAGCTTCTATTCGCTATCGATATTTGTATTATAATAACACTATTTAAAGCAAACAATGTTTTTTTTTCTCTTCGATTTATTAATGTGAAATCGACAGATGTTTTACAATAAAACAACTGAGTTACGTTTGGCGTGGCAATAGCGTCTCGAAATACGGTGGAATCTTGCATCTCGCGCGGTGATATGTCAATTGTTTTGCGCTTTCGAGTACAAATCACTGACATTTCAGTTTTGATAATTTTCCTACCAACTTCTTCAAAATAACACTGAGATAACATCTTTAAGATATATAATGGCCTTTTCTCTCCTGGAACGTTCTAATGTTCGAGTCTGTTACTTAAATAGAAATACAATGAAAAAATAACCCCATTTTTATGCGATAAATACCATTTAATTGGGTGACTAGGAAAGTGTTGTTACAGTCCATAATGTGGAAGAGATGGGTTTTGAGCTGTTGTACCTTTAAGTTCGAGAATATTTATATTTTGTAACGAAATGAAATTTCAGTAGAATGCATTTCTGTGGAATGAAAGTTGGGATTATTAGAACTTAAAAACAGTTTCTTGATAAATCGAATACTGAGAAATTTTAAAATTGTGATGGAATATTTAGCATTTTGTTAAATTATGGGAGGAATAAACTTTTATCTTCAAAATACTCGTGACCTTAATTAGTGACCTCAATTTTCGTGCACGTTTGTCTGTTAAAAATGAAATATTTATTAACTAGTATCTTGAATTTTTCATAATTTACTTACCAGTCATTTTAATATTAGTTTCTGAGGCCCATAAAACACACAATTGAAATCATTGATTGTTATTAACAACGGTAATTCTGAAGTTCGCGAGTTTTATTGTTTTTTTTATTGTCATACGACTCGCAATGTACGAGATGAGTTATCGACCTATCGAGAAGAAAGTATATTGTTCGACCATCCCGACACAGTAATAAAGATTCTTATAAATTATTTAATAAATCACTAAACTATTATTATCGTGTTTAAAAAGTGTTGTATTTAAAAAAATATATACGTGAATTAACGTTAAGATAAATATTGTGGTAGCTTAACACAAAGTTAACCTTAATGTCCATAAAGAGAGTGACTAAGGATCATAGGGAATAAATAAGGGAACTTAGTATACAAATAGAGGAGGGCTTTTAGGGAAATGTGGTCTTTAAACAACAGATTATAAGAGAGTGAGTAACATCGACGTTCGGCGTCGGTCCTATAGTGAGTCGTTGAGTTAATGAGAGAGCGAGTAGGTAAAAAAAATCGATTAATCTGACTATGTTCAATTAGACTCTGTTGGATTAATGTGAGTCACAGAGTTAATGAAGCTGTGAGTATGGAGATAGGCGGTTATACATCAGAGACGTAACTAACGGAGTTATTGAGTGAATATATGAGAATATCACAGAGTAACTACATACATATTAAATGATTTAACTCAAAACCTCCCAAATACGAATTAGGAGAGGAAACCACGCAATTATGACGTTAATTCTTAGGATATGTTTATGGATGTTTGAAATTTTATGAACTATGTACTAGCACAAATGAATGTTTAAATATCAAATTAGATCTACTAATAAGTCAGTTACTTTTAAGGAAAACGATAGGAAATGTGAAGTTCGACAATCAATGTAATGTTTGGTAGGTTACATAAAGTGTGTTAATATATTTTGATTACTAATCTCTGCATGTAGATTTTCGATTCGTCTTTGTTGATATAAGCATATGAACATAACATTTGCAGCTGTGTAATTTTAAGTACCCCATCAATTCGTTTTTAAGAGCCGAGTAGTCTAAGACGATAACAGGTTTAAAGTTATTTAGTATATATTTATTTTACAAAAAGAAATCTAGAAATACAAAACAAATAAATCAGTAAAAGCTTGCATTAATAAATATATATTAGTTTTAAAGATGAAAATAACAACAAAAAACCTGAGGATGATGCAATAGCATCGAAACATGTCGTAAAATAATAAGCGCTGAAATGTAACATCGAAATAACGATGAAAAGCGCTAAATTTTAATTTTAACAACAACATTTTAAAAACTAAGTTTGTGTATAGACTGAAATAATAAATAAATATATATACTGAATTTTAACACAAACATGACGCATCTAAACTATAAACTTATTTAGTTTCTAGAGGTTTCTGTCGTCTTTAAATAAATTAATCGCTATTTTAATTGGCATTTTTAGTGCATATTTTGGGTATATTCGGAATATTTACGCTTTCACAGTACTTACTTACACTACGAAACATGCAGCGACTGGGGATTTTTTTTCCCCAGGTGCATACACAATGCGGTCACTGATAAAGTGGAACGTAAGTGGCAATTCCCGGCTCGCGGCCGGAACTGCATGTCTAACCGCCAAACGCTATAAGTGAAGTATCGATCCATAAAACAATTTGTACATTATACACAATTGTAGGTAATAATATGATATTAGCAATTGTTTGATTTAATTTATATATTTTATTATAGATTATGATTGTTCTGTTCAAAAGCTTAGCAGCGCACTTGGTAAAAGTTCGCGGTACACTGGTTGGGAATAATTATCTTAGAGGATCGGGGTTTGAGCATAAGTATCTGAGACGTAATGATCATTATCACGTTTACATAACCAGTCCCAGAGTTAAGAATGGTAAGAAGATAATAGTATTTTTTTTAAATATGGACTGCGTTCGCCAGGTTTAGGATAATGTCCAGTGCAGGGATATGGTACTAATGAACTTTCGGGTTCCATAAAGGTCTGAAATTTTGACCAACTAAGCTACTATTAGCTTTTAAGGAAAGGCATCTGATGGAATAACCGAAGTTCTAATGCGTTGAAGTAATGAATTTAAAGTTTGTTATTTGTTTTAATGGTCATTATTTGTTCATCGTAATTAGACCCCGTGTCTAAGATAATGTTAAGTAAAAATAATTGATTTTGAATTTAGCATTAGGCTTAACATTTGCGAATTGACTTAAAGTTTATCTGGATAGTTTTAACACGGATGTTAACCGTTTAGCACGAATTCTCTTTGAAGTCAACATCAGTTTAAAATTGTTCTTATTTATCACGAAAAATATTTTTCGTGACATCCTGGACATTATTCAAAGTTTGTCGTGGTTTTACTCAGTCCACGCACGAAAACACTGGAATTTTATCGCATTATTCCACATCCTTTACAGTTTATTATCGCTGTGCAACCTTTGTAGTTGATAACGGGTTGTTAAATAACTAAAGAATCAATTTAAACCTCTAAAGTTCTGTGGTTTAATTTTTAATTACATGAATTGTTATTTTTGTGGAATTAACTGTACGCGTGATTGATTTTCGTTCATTGCATAGTATTAAGAGTTAAATGTTCCTGTACTTAGCGTTGTTTACCATGTTTTAAAATCGATACTCCGTAACAAATTATTAAACGTGTGATGGTAACCTTAATGTAATTAATATAGTCTTAAACGTTGTGTGTGTTGATGTGTGTTAACCTATAAACTGTGGAGAGGTGGGGAATTTTAACGATGTCAAGCTGGTAGTAAGTAACGGCCGGTAAAAAGCAGCTGTTTAGTGACCAACTGGGGCTGGGGGGTTACAAAAACCTGGTAACAAAGTCGGTTGGCAATATTTCCACGTGTATATGCGTGTGAAAGCTCACGTATTTGTTATGCATGGCTGAGCCATTAGTAGTTCATGATGGTTGTGTTTGTATTTCTCTGTGAATCATCTGATCTACACTGCGTGTGAATGGATCGTAGTTTTCGTAAACAAGACTTTGAAAATATTTCTGCGTAAATAATATTGCTTTTTCGACAGCCAGAACAGTTTGAATTTCAGAATGGGCTAGATATCAATATTGGTCTCGTGTAAGGTATGTCATCTTAGATAAAGTAGACATTTAACTGGAAATTAAAAATATAAATCCCGCCTTGTACTATTTTTAAAAACTGTTATACAATTTTCATTTAAAAAGAATACTTAATCATCACATGACACATTACGTAACCTTTATTATCAAACGAAACGTTTATTAAAGTGTTCGCGAATTGCTATAAAGTTAACACGAGTTAAATATTCTCCCGTGACAGCTTATATGTGATACAATCTTTGATTGGTAAACTCAGTAGCATGAATGGAACCTGTTCGAAAATCTACAGAAAACAGTCACTTTTTTTAAATCCTTAGACTAGTTTGACAACTCTGGTGTAGAGGGCAGACAGTTACCATCATCTAATGCGTTTAAGTATAAAATAGGAAAAGGTGTATCGTAATATTAGATACAAATTTATATAAAACCCTAGATAAGTTACAGGCTTTCTGGAATTTACAGCTGGTAACAATGTTTTATTGTAAAATTTACAAGTAGGAGTAGAAACATGGAAAAGATATAATGAGATGGTTATGTAATAAACCTTGTCTTCAAACACGTAGACTGTGAAATAATTATAATATTGAATTCATATAAAATTTATTGAAATTACAGAATAACTAAACTATAAACTATATAAAGCTGAGTTATAACGTACGAAATCAAAGGTAAAAGTTGTTTTGAATATTCGGGGAACAGTCAAGAACCTCCTCTCACACTAAAAGGTTTTGTCGACATAGGTTCATGCTAAAACCTCGTTCAGTGTTTGGAATATTATAGATTTTAATACGATATAAAGCTGATAAGATCATCCTAGGTCAGCCATGTCATAATTGTTGCAAAACAAACTCAGCGATTTGTTAGATTACAGTCAATAGTAAATTCAATGTAACACGTAAGACATCATGTTATTAAACAGCTTGTGACAGTCGTACAATAGATGAAAATTCTAGTAATTTCTCGATAAAGTTTGGTGAAGGTGTGGGCAGGAATGTGTTTTTGTCCAGGAGTTAACCTGTAATTTCGTAAGTCATGAAATGGTATGCTTATCTCTCGGCGTAGAAATTTGTTTAACTTAGATTCGTCCTATATTTATTCATATATTGATGATATGATATTCAAGATCTCCTCCTTTTCGTCACCCATTGTCACTTGTCACCTGTCGCTGATATTATTTGCGATTGTAAACTTCTTGTAGGACAAATTCTACTGATCCACGGATATGATTTAAATTCTTCGTCCCTAAATCAACTACACATCAGCGCGAAGTCTGTGCGTAGATCTATGGTCTAGTGCAGTGTTTATCAACCTATGACACGCGTACCACTGATGGTACGCGAGCCGTTGTTGAGTAGTATACGCGAAGTAAGAAAAAAAATGATATTAACATAAATAAGTTTCTCCTTGAACGCATTTGTTTAGTGGTACATTTAATGTTAAATTAGAATTTGTGGTACGAAAGCTAAAAAAGGTTGAGAACCCCTGGTCTAGCGTATTTGCGTATTTGGTAAATTTTTGATGGTCGGTATGTTTTATAGATGGAAAATTATGTAATACCTTGTACGAGGTGCGATCGGAAAGTTTCAAGACTGTGTCAATAGAGGGCGAACTGGATGTAGTACGAGCTTCTGCCTATAGGGGGTGCGGCCTACATTCATAGTGAATCAGTGTGCCAGCCGGCATCATCGAATTAGCATTTGTTTCTTAGTTAC